>JAADXR010000270.1:0-39391 GCA_023337935.1 Elongisporangium anandrum
CTACGAGCAACAGCAGCTCGTCGACGCCTTTGCGCAATCTCCGCAGCCTCTAGATCTTCGGATACTGAGACCCCAATCAACGCCTTGATCTCAAAGCGTAAGTCCTCTTCATATATCTGCATGAATGAAATGCATATTCGAATGCGTCACACATATTACGTATGAGTCGTTGAACGATACGATGTTTTCCATTTCCTTCTGCATAAAAACCATTAATGTCATGATTGCCAACTGCGCTGACAGTGTCGCTCCAAGGTTTGATCGCAATGAACGCTGTCCCCTCCGTGTTGAAAGGCACATGCACCAAAGCGTCCCACATCTTCACTCTTGGGCAATATCACTTGATCATCGCGCTCTCAATTGCTTCTCTACGCGTGCATAACTGCAAGTTGAAGCACCTCAATCAGCGCTTGCTCCTCTATGTCTGGAGTCCATTCGCGTCCATAATCAGATCTTCGCGGTGTCAAAATCATGCTCGCGTTCATATCATCTGCATAATCTCGACCTCGCTCATATTCACTTGGTCATCGCTCATCAGCTTCATCTGTAGGTGGGAGGGAGGCTGAGCGATTAAAGCTCTTGGCCGCAACCTGCAATGTTGGAGTTCCGTTCGCGATCCCCCTCCTGTGCTTCTTGCTCCTCATTCACTAGTGGCATCAAATCTTCTTCATAACGAATATCATCTTTGGCGTCAACGGCCACGCGCGCATGCTTATGGCCAGCATCAGCGCTGGTTGGTGAAGTGCGCTACCGCCAGGCTGATATCGTTTCCAGGAACCACAAGCGCTTGAAACGAGCGTGCAGCTGTTGTATTCGAGACGGGTAGTTCACTCTTCGTATCCACTCAGTTGTGTGGAGCTTTCTTCCTCTCGCCCGCACCCGAAAGGCTCTGGGGCGGCGCCGGCCGCTGGCATGTTGCCGCAAAGGCTTTTGACGGACTTTGAGCGATCGATCACTGAACTATTACAGATGTGGTACACACCATATAACTCTGAGTTGGAATCAGATTGTTTAGTCGTCTGATGTGGCCCACACCGATAATAGCTACAGTGATCGATCGCTCAAAGTCCGTCAAAAGCCTTTGCGGCAACATGCCAGCGGCCGGCGCCGCCCCAGAGCCTTTCGGGTGCGGGCGAGAGGAAGAAAGCTCCACACAACTGAGTGGATCGGATTGTATGAGGTTTAAGGCTAAAACCACAGCTGCATACTCTAGCTGAGCACGTGTCGGTCCTAGAAGCGACGCTATCAACGGCAGTGAGCATGAGCGCGCGGCTATCGAATCTGTGCTCGAGGTGAAGAAGATCTACTGTGAATGAGAAGCAAGAAGAGCAAAGGGAGACTTGAAATCGTGGCTCATATGCTTATGACCAAGACATGTGCTTAGTAGTCAGCTTTTGCCTACCGGCCAAGACATGACACAGATGAGTGATGATGTGGTGAGCATGAGAGTGATGAGATGAAGCCAAGCATGATTTTGAGCAAGACGATGTGTCCGACAGTAAACGAAGCTCTAATTACAGCCAAATCGACTCCAGATGAAGAGGATAATGCCATGCGGTCATAATATGTGAGCGCGCAGTTGAATCTGCTTGTCACGGAACACAAGTGAATATTTTTTCAGATCCAAGTGATGAAGCTGCCAATGGTGCAGTTTTCAACACTGGCCTGGCGCGAATGGGACTGCGATCATTGCATGGAACGAGCGGCTTTAGCAATCATGACATTTATTGTGTTTTTATGCAGAGCGAAATGGAAAACAGATCGTACGACTACTCACACGTAAAGTGACTGGGCTCACTGACGCATTGGATATGCAAGTTTCTTCACACAGACATGAAGAGTGGTTTACGCTTGAAGATCAAGGCGTTGGTTGGAGTCGACACATTGCCAAGTAGTATCCGAAGATCTAGAAGCTGCGAAGATTGCGCTTCTGCGACTGAGACGAAGGACACGGTGTCGAAGAGCTGCTCGACTTGGTCGAAGACGAAGACTTGTTCGATTTGCCAGTGGAAGCCGAGTCAGTCGACGAGCTGGGGCACGGCGTCGTTGAGCTGCCTTCGCTCTTGGACGACTTGGTCGAAGACGAAGACTTGTTCGACTTGCCAGTGGAAGCCGAGTCAGTCGACGAACTGGGGCACGGCGTCGTTGAGCTGCCTTCACTCTTGGATGACTTGCTGCTCGAGGTCGACGACTTCTTTCCAGATGAGGAGTCGGTCGAGGTGGACGGGCATGGTGTCGTCGAGCTGCTCGAAGACTTACCGCCCGATTTGGAAGTAGTCGACGACTTGCTGCTCGATGAGTGCTTACCCGACGACGACTCAGTAGCGGTGCTTGGGCACGGAGTCTCGGAGTCGTTAGACTTCGATTCATTCGAAGACTTTCCACTCGAAGTCTTTGACGACGTGCTGCTGGTGTTAGACGAAGGTGTCGAGTCAGATTTGTGTCCAGACGAATTCTTTGAGGAGCTAGAAGATTTTCCAGATGACGGGCAAGGGGTTTCAGCAGAGTTCGTGTTCGACGTCGAGGTCGTGGTCGAAGTACCGCTGCTGGGCGTGGTGTCGTCGCTGCCGCTGTCCGATTCCGAATCCGTGGGGATCGTAGGCACAGGCGAGTCGCTGGTGGTAGCAGGCGTGGTGGTCGTCTTGGTTCCCTTCGTGGACACAGGCGTCTCAGAGGCAGGGGTCTCAGTCGAAGAAGAGCTGCTGGTCGTGGTCGAAGTGGAGCTGCCCGTCGAGGTCGAGGTCGAAGTTTCAGTCGTGGGAGCAGGCGTCACCGTGTTGCCACCGCTGCTGGGCGTGGTGTCGTCGCTGCCGCTGTCCGATTCCGAATCCGTGGGGATCGTAGGCACAGGCGAGTCGCTGGTGGTAGCAGGCGTGGTGGTCGTCTTGGTTCCAGTCGACGTCGATGGAGTCGCGGTCGTTTCAGTCGGTGGCGGCGCACTGGTAGTAGCAACCGGTGTTACCGTGGTCACTATGGGGGTATCCGAGGGGGTCGACGAAGAGGTTGATAATCCCCATCCTCCCGAGCCCCACGTACCAGTAGTGTCGGTGGAAGTACTCGGGCATGGAGTAGACGACGAGCCCCACGTTCCGGTCGAGGAGTCTGAGCTCGGACAAGGAGTCGAAGAATCGCCCCACGTTCCAGTCGAGGTGCCCGAAGAGCCCCAAGTTCCTGTCGAGGAGTCTGAGCTCGGACAAGGAGTTGAAGAACTACCCCACGTTCCAGTCGAAGTGCCCGAAGATCCCCAAGTTCCTGTCGAGGAGTCTGAGCTCGGGCAAGGAGTCGAAGCATCGCCCCACGTTCCGGTCGAGGTGCCCGAGGATCCCCAGGTTCCAACAGTGCCCGTGGAATCATCGGAGCTGGGGCAAGGCGTTGACGAAGTAGTGGTCGAGCCCCAAGTACCTGTAGACGTGTCAGAGCTCGGGCATGGAGTTGAAGAGCTGCCCCATGCTCCAGTCGAAGTTCCAGTCGATTCTCCCGAGCTTGGGCAAGGCGTGGACGAAGTCGATCCCCAGGTTCCCGTGGACGTGCCCGTGGATGTGTCAGTGCTTGCACAAGGCGTGGGTGCACTCGTACCCCAGGACTGGCCGCCGAAGTCGTATCCGTTCACGGTGCTGACCGCCAAAGACGCGGCGGCCATTTGTGCGAGAATCATTGCGAGCTTCATTGTTGTTTGTTCAAAGCGATCAAATGGAGAGCTGGATCGTGAAGCGGGCTTGCTGTGAGGCAAATTGAACAATGAGCTCATCCATGTGCGCCGAGATCAGGACGATCTCAGACCGGTCGCTCTCCTCACGCGGTCAAGCGCAACGATAGCTCGAGATGCGGCGTGCAAAGGCCATGGCCATCTGCAGACCTTTGCAGTCCGTACGTCCAATGCCGAACGCCTGCGTGATCGAGGCAAAGATACGTCTGCGCCATAGTGTAAAGGCCAGGGCTGCGTCTCGACCTAATGGCGCGTTCGGAAGAAATACCCAGTAGACTTTACCGAGTGGGTTACGTCTCTCGCCAGCTGGTGCCGAAAACATCTTGACTTGAGTATGCGGGCCGTAAAGTCTGAAGCCACTTGACAGATGGCCGACGTTGCGAACGAGTGTACGGTCCATAGTGTTCAGACTGAGTCTGTTCCTCACGTCATGACCGAAGATCGAGCTCCACGATGTGGCGATTGGGTAGGATCTCGCCAATTGCGCTTTTTTGGAGAGGGAAAGGCCTGGTCAATTGCAGGCTGATCGTGCAACATGGACCTAGAGCCAGGGTAGCGGCATAGCGCCCCTCATGAATGCCATTGCGTTGCGCTCCGTCCCAGACGCCACGCTGCAGCTGAACGAGAGAGACGGTGGCTCGAAAAAATCCAACACCAACAGCAGGACGAGAGAGGCTACTATTCAAGGCGATTATGCTCACTGACTCTACTTGGCCGATTGCTTGGTGTCGCTGCAGGCTCCGGTAGCACTGGTCGTGAGCTTTTCCGCTGGGTTCTTGCAGCTGACCAAGTCCAGCGAGCATTGGTTGGCGTACGTGTGTCCGTCGGAGCCGCACACTGGTGCGTAAATACGTGGGCACGCCTGCTTGCAGCTGGTGCCGGTGTTGGCACTCGAGCTGGTGCTGGAGCTGCTTTTCGTGCTTGCGCTGGTGCTTGCAGCGGACGAGGAGCAAGCCCCGGAGCTCGCCAATGTGATCACGACGTCTGTGCTCTTGCACTGAGCAATCTTGAGCATGCACTGGTTCGAGTAGGTCACCCCGTCCGAGCCGCACACGGGCGCGTACTCCTCGGTACACACCGATGGGCAGCTGGTGACGCTTCCATTCCCAGACGAGGAAGACTCGTCATCGTTTGTGGATGAACTCGAAGCCGAAGAGGCGGTGGAGACGCTAGTAGACGCTGAAAGAATCGCGACGCACTCCCCTTCACTTGCCAACGTGATGTTCGCATCAGGGCTGTCACATTGCGCGATAGTGAGCATGCACTTGTTCGAGTACGTCTTGCCGTTCGATCCGCAGACCGGATTGTACTCCTGAGTGCAGGCGTCCGGACACTCCGAGTCCGATTCCGATGCGCTTCCTGCCGAAGCCTCGGAAGCACTGGCTCCACATTCACCATCACTAGCGATCGTGAACGCTTCGCCCTTGTTGTTGCACAGCGCGATCGCGAAGACGCAGCTGTTGGAGTAAGTGATGCCGTTGGAGCCGCAGACCGGGGAGTAAATGTCCATGCACATCGTTTGGCAGTCGGCTCCGTCGGAAGCGGAGCCACTGGACTGGATGACTCTGCTGGAGCAGGATGCACTGACAAGGGCCATCAGGAGCGCATTGGTGAGCCACAGGCACTTGGCGGTCTTCATGGACGATGGGATTGGGGTCTGATCTTCCACGGAAGCTTGGCGAGGGGCGCGGCGAATTAAAGAGTGAGTTAGTCGAGACCGGTGCAGCAGCGATGGGTCCGGTTGAAGACAGAGCCACGACTGTCGATCGGATCCCAAAGCCCAGTTCTGTCACAGTGGCCTCGATCTGTAGCTGCAACTGTTCTGGAGGAAGTGGCGTCCATGGATTTGAACCCACTGCTTCCCAAACGTCATGTGGTCTGGCTTGCGCTTGGGTGAATTGGGATCAGCTTATGTGGACCACTGCACTACATGTTACAGTGATTGATCATCTAAAGTACGACGAAAGAGAAAGTCCCATCTACGTCTAGCGGAAACCTTGAGGCAATTGGCGATGGCTGAAGCAGCGGCCGCGGCCGCGGAGCCTTTCGCGTGCGGGCAAGAGGAAGGAAGCAGCAGACGATCAAGCGGATCGGAGGGTGAGATTCCCATGGCATTTGCCACAGTTTCATGCTTGAATCAAGCGCCTACGCCTCCTGGAAGCGACGGTATCAACGAAATGCTTCAGCCAAGTCGCGATGAAGCGGATGAATTACAGCATGAGTCACCAAGCAGCGCTGGTGCTACCGATGATCAAGATCGCGCGGATGGTGAATCCGATGATGATGGCCAAGTTAAAGTGACTCTAGAAGATATTCTCCAGCAGCTGAATGAGGAACAAGACGACCAGGAGGAGACTCGCTTGTGCAGCTCCCACGCTGACCAAGAGTTGCAGGCGCTGGCCAGAACTTTCAGCCAACTCAGCTTCGATTCCGATCGAGCGAGAGACGAAGCCCATGAGCGATGGTGGAGAGAGCATGAGAGCGACCAGAGTTCAGGTGATGAGCATCCCTGGAGTGAGGATGAAGCCAAGTGTGATTTTGATAGTGGCATTGAGGCCGATGGTGAACTCCAGTCTGATGCATTGACGCTGGATGAAGCTGATAATGGCATGCACCCACCGATTGCAGGATCTCCGTTGTGCAGCTGTGTACGCGTAGACGACGAAAGAGTGGTGTCTGCAGAACAGGACAATCAAGCGTTATTGCCCAAGAGTGAAGACCAGTGTGATCTGGATCCAGTGGACCCAGCGGCGGACGTGTGTTTACCAACAAATGAAATTCCTGACACGAATGAGACCGTGATTGAATTCATTGACGACCCTCTGACTGGCTTCAGTAATCTAGACATTTTCGGACATGAACCGCTGGAAGACAGTTCAGATGATACTGGCAGTGTGCAAGAAGTATCATCCGCAAGTAATCACTCAACTGAGAGTGATAGCGCAGACGAAGAAGAAGGGTCATTGAGCTCTTCCAAGCAAATGCTGGGATTGACCGTCGCCAACTCTTGTCCCGAAGTGGTAGAGGCGCATTTTCAAGAACGAATGGAACTAAGTCAAGGAAGTGATTATCTAGATATGCACAATGACGATTCTGCAGATTGGGTTGACGTTCCGAATCAAGTAGATATTTCCAGCTCCGCCAGCATTAGATCTATGGCTGAAAAAGAGGAGGAACCTCATCCAGAGTCCCCAGTGAATAGTCCGAAACTTTTAGACGATTCAAAGTCGTTCTCAGTTCCAGTGGAAATGACTCATAGCTTCGAAGATGCTCGATTATCTACTGAAAAAATGATAACAGATCATCAGCATCAAGAAGAAGAAAAATATTTGTCTTGTCAAGCCAATCATGCTATTGGACCAGATAATTTGGACAATTGTGGCGGTTGCCAGCTTCATCAGCCAATGGAAATTCAACAGCTTCGAGAACATCTTGGTGGAATGACGAAGCGAATTGTTTATTTGACAACGCTGCTGCGCGACCCACCTACACTCGATAAATGGAAAGAAATGACAGATTCAGACGCAAGCGAGGGCTCTTGGAACTTTCTCATGCGTATGAGCTCGGAAACAACGGCCGAATTTTCAGACGACTCCATTGTCAACGAACACTGTGATACTTGCAGTATGAATATGTCAGATGCGTGTTTTCGATTGGTATGTGATCGTAAAGCTGGTGTCCGAGTTGAATATGTTTCGAGTGATGAAGATTATCATGAGCAACTCGCTCAATTGACAGAACAGAATGTGGCATTGAAAAAGCAAATCGATGAGCTCCAAGAACGAGAGCGAGCGATGGAGTCGGAGAATAGCGATTTGGTATCTACAATTGAACGCTTGAAGCTACAGTTGGCTAAATTTGAAAGACCTCTTGACCCAGTGAAGATTATAAAGAGCGAAGAACGTGTCGAGCCAGATACTTTCAATACTTTATTCCTAGGTCACCAGGACTTTGAAGATGACATGAACTCAAAATCGACCAGTGAGTGGATATCGGCACTACTCAAGCCTGATGCAGTACGAGATTCATGCTACAATGAGAATCCAGAAACTCCTGAAAGTCAACTTGAATGGTTGAATTCCCGAGTAATGACGGACACATGCGATTTGAATCCGGGGGAAATTGCTCTCACCCACATGATCGAAAGACGGAATACCGATAGAGCTGGAGTGCGAGATGATGTTGATGTAATGCAACCGCTGCCTTTTTCGAACCAAAATGAGCCAATTCAGTGGCTCAATCTCGACAATGCTCATATTTTGGTGAATCACGAAAGGTGCCAGGAGAGGCGCCGTGAGCTTGTGGATACTGTCAAGATCTTGCGAGGCTATGTGGACGCATTTCGCTCGCAGAGAGACGACATGAAGCGCCAGCGTGACGACGCTATCGTCTCAGCTGAGAAGGCGTGGGACGAAAATGCTAAACTCGTCGGCAGTACAAATGCCAAGCAGAAGATCCAGTACATGATGCAGATGAAGAACGACAACGTTATGTTACACAGTCGAGTGCGTGAATTACAGACGAAGATTGCGAGCCAAGTAACGCTTTCGTCTTCGTCTGCGATACTGGATTCCGATCACCAGGACGAATCAGTTGAAGAATCCACACGCAGGCTCTGCGTAGGGGATCTCGACGACTCGAAGGACCCTGACCGTCTCGTTCTCTTCCACAGGATGCAGGCGTTTATGGAGCAACGTGAGGCCAAGATCCAGCAGTTGAAGAAACAGAGACTTGCTCTTAGCTGTTCGCAATCAGAGAGATCACCTTCATCACCATCTTTCTCTCCAGCTGCCTCTGCCCGCCGTCGTCCAGCGTCGCTTCGCATCCGTTCATGATCATCAAACCCCGTCGTCATGCGTGTCAGATATTTAATTTATTTGTTACAGCAATTAATCCCACGAACACTGCAATGATCGAATCCATTCCTCCACCTCGATGTATTCGCCATCGGCTAGCTCAAGCTCATGGTTGTTGCCAACAGGATGCTGTGTGATTTACGACACCGTCGACGCCATCGAAGAGTCTACAGAATTTTCATCATGAAATGGTCATCTTTATCCTGCTTCAGGTATGACTACTTTCAACCAGATGAGGAAAGAGTATGCAATGGAATGGTCACTCTTGATGGATGGTTGAATACGTTTACTAGACTCATGCGTTAGCTTGTCAACAATCTACTCTTACTTCGTGGACTGTAGCCTGCTTAATTCTCTTCGCTGAAGGCTCTAACCTTCCTCAGCGGCACTCAGGTATCAGGCACCAACGTCTCACTGCGTTTCACTTCCAGAGCACCCGCAGATCAGCAACGTTGATCAACCAGTTCGTCAACCGATAGCACAGTCCACTCGGTCTTCCTAGACTCTGACGCTCGACGCCCTCCTCTTGTACTCAATCACTCGCACTTCACGTGTTGGCCTGCTTGCCCTTCGCACACACTCACACGCTGTTGCGATTTGTCTTCTCGGCACTTGAAGCTCCTCAGCTCAGCTCGTACTTCCTTCTGACCGCAATCTACGCGACGCTGTCACCGACCTGGTACACCGCCCGTCGCGATGGGTCTTCCTCTTGACTTTGCTGACCACTGCTTTTCCTTCTTTAGCCGATTGACTGTCTTCTTAATGACACGGATCCACGCGGACACCCAACCTTCTCTTGACCGGCTTTCCTGGCTCCACGGATCCCGTGCACACTGCTTTGGCTCGTCCTGTGGCTTCTATTGACTCCGAAGCCCACAGCTCGCTCACTCTTCTGCGTCGCTCACTCTCATTTGCTCAGGAGCACGCAAATCTTCTACTGACCCTCCGTTCGGGGCCGGTGGTACGAAGCCCTTGCTCTCGAGCACTCGGCACACATCTACTGGCGTCGATCCCGTTGGATATACTGTACTCACTCGTTTACTAGACTGTTTTCGAGCACCAGATAGAGGCCGTTGGATCCCAGAAGCTAATCGCTTGGCGTTTCCAGCCTATTACAAGTATCTTCAACTGCGGACTTGTTCGCCTCGCTTGCGGCCACGGTCGTGCTGAAAGTGTCTGTCGTAGACACCAGATCATCATCATCAATTGCTAGATCCTTGTCCATCAGCTCGGGATGGTCCAAAATGACTGTGTCGCGCAGTATATCAGCAAACTCGACTGGGTCTACACAAGCGTCGTTTAGCACACGCTCGACTCCGTCGTGAAAGATATACTCGGCCGTCTTATCTGCGAGCCACTTGCCGACGTCTCCCTCGCTGATGTTGATCGTCGCAAAGAACAAGTTGAGAGGCTCTGCGAGATTCAATGCGTCTTGCAGTGCCTTAAACACTGGTCCACCGATCGCAAACAGCGCCATGGAGATAAGTGAGACTATCTGCTCGCATCGTTTGCGTCTTGCTTCTTCTGCTTCCTTCTGAATCAGCGCGTCTCTCAAATTCTTCACGTTGTGCTGCAGTGTTTGCAACTGCTCTTCGATATGACTGACCTGGAACTGCAGTTTTTGGATGCTCTTCTTGATTTCCAGCACCCAATCGACTCCCTCCATGTTCACCTGAACGTTCCGGAGCTTGTAGTTTTCGTACTCGAAACGAGGAAGAAGGCCACATTTGTGCACCCGCTTCAGCGCAGCTTTGAAGAAAATGGCCGCGTTGATGTCCAGTACTAGCTTATTCGCTATGATGTGGTCACAGGCGCGAAGAAGCAGCGTCTTGAAGTCGCTTTGAGTCAGATGAATCTTTCCGAACGTGTACAGTGGTCCCAAATCGTACACAGTCGTCATCTTCGGCACAAGATCCAATAACTGCTGTTGCGAGACACTGCAGCTCTGCGCCGTGAGAATGAGAGTACCGGTCTGGAATTCTTGGCGATGCTTGATTTGCGTCAGCAAACAGCTCATGCGCTCACGAATATCCAAGTTCATCACCTCGCAGAGTAAATCCATCACGTCCTGGGCGTCGTCATACTCGACAATAAGCTGATCACTGGAGATTTGATCGAGTGAATCATGATATTCGTTGATGATTCTCGCGTCTAGAATGAACTCCAAAGCCGGCAAATCGCCCTGCGCTTCTCCCTCGTCGTTACTTGCAATGTCGATACGCTTTTCGAATGGATTTATATGGCATTCTGTCACGAGCCACTCCAAGACCGCAAGTCTTTCATGACGGACAGCCATTTGAATGGGTTTGAGGGGCTCGTATGCATCCATCACTTGCGGCACCGTCTTGTTCACCAACAAGCTTCGAGTTCGTATCATCTTGCGGAGATATCCAAGGTCACCTTGGCGGATCAGATATCGAACAACATCAGAGCTGACTTCGTCAAATACACCGCTCAGACTTTCGGCATGGTTTGCGAGGAGATGTGCCACTGCTGTGAATTGTTCAGCTTCCACTGCCAGCGCTACAACCGAACGCACGTTGTTCATGTTCCATACCGAATCGCGGGTGAGATTTAGACACGCCAATTCTGCACCCGCCAAACAATCAACTGCGCTTTTCAGACTGGACAAACGCGACACCAACTCGATGATAGTGTTGCTCCTGCGCCGCATCTTGCAAAATAAGGTCAATCGATGGCGACACGCTTGGAAAGTTGCAATGAGCTGACGAGCGATATCTTCAAACTCAACGAGAGCGGCGACTGGGTAGATGGATCCTCTGGCGTGAATCGCCATGATCTTGCTGGATACATTGGAGAGCTCCGATGCAATCCATGAGCAGTCAAACTTCAGCCCCTTTGACTTCGTGTAAGTTCGATTTGTGTATAGTGCCAGGTTCTGGAAAGCCTCTCTCATCATGAGAGAATAGACGGATCCCGGCGGCAAAACCCACAAGAACTCGATACGGGGGAGTGCCTTGGACATTTTGGAGAGCCCTGATGCAGCGTGTGAGCAATCGAATTTCTGCACCTTTGACGTCGTGTAAGCGCTTTTGGTGAGCTGCGTCACTAGTTGAAGAGTCTCTATCGAGGGAAACGAGACCAATATTGGCTCGACACGTTCAATATCCCTGGTCCAGCTACGGAGTCGGAGATGGAGGCCGCGCACTTCACAGTTGCCGTCAATCTGACGAGTAAATTCGTGGCCGCTCAAGCCGCCAACACGAAAGCGACGCCCGGCGCTAGTAACAAGCTCTACGGCATTCGTACAGTTGTCTTCACGGCCCTCGACGCCATCGATGCATTCGAACTCGTTGAGGTCGATCTCAAGCAGCCTGGATTCGCCGCGGCCTACGCGGAACGACGTCACTGGCTTGCCTTCGACTTCTTCATTCGTGATGAAGTGACGGTAGCAAAACTGACAGCCGTCAAAGAACTCTTCTCCCCAAACTACAGTCAACAAGCAGGTCCCAAGAGTCAAACGAGTGGCAAATTCCACCAGCACGATGTCATACTCACGTCGGATTTTGTAGACGCGGTAGCGCAAGTCCGTTTGAACTGCGTCCATGGACAGGAACTTGGTGGCTTCTCTTGAGATGAGCGTGAATTAAAAAGTGACGAACGATCTCAGAAGCAACGCCGGAAGAAGAATGAAGCAAAATCCACAAGACTTTCGAAAGAATCCAGAACTCGTTCGAGCCATTCGCTTGCACTGAACTCCGCACTCTTCCTCTGCAGCAAGAGCTACGTCATTGCCTGGGAAAGGCCACGGTAATTGACTCGCTATTCATTCTGGAAGGCCTGGATTCCACAGCTGATTTAATACGCTCAAAATTCCCACTTGAACTTGAGCTGGCGAAGAACAATGCTCTAGCATGACACTCTCGGGCGGATTCGTTCAGCAGCAACAGGTTACGGTACAAATGCTACTGGCGTTCTATTTTGCAAATGTCGCGGTCAGGCGCCTTGCGCCTTTTCGAGCTCATGGGTACACGCGAGTCTTACGTGAAGAACTGCGGGACAAGAGGCTGCTGCAGTGACGACGGCGTTCTCCAATGCTCAGGGAAACACGGTACAGTAGTTAAAACTACTGGAGGCACTAACCATTGCTTGCCATCGGCGGTGTTATACTTGTTGTTTGTATGGGATGAGTCTTCAAGTCGCTGGTTGGGACAACAACTCAGTATCAACACTGCAGATCCAGCGACAGTGAATGCGTTTCACCTAAAAAAACGCGTGAGGCTGGGGTATCCAGGTGCGTCCGTTCATGATCATCAACCCATCCTGCGTGCCTGTTATTTAACTCGCTTGTTCGGTCCAATTGAAATAACCGTTATTACCGAGAGTTTCTTCAAGGACGTACTTAGCGCGTCTTTGTCCGCTCCGCGCGTTAAGTTCGCCTCCAGCGTCGAGCGCGGGACAAGGACAAGCGAAGGAAGGATGGCGCCGACAGAGAACCTGCAGGAGCAGATCCAGCAGCTACGAGCCATGCGCTGCGGTGCCCCAGCCAGAGCCGCCACGTCAGCCGGATCCTCCGCTAAGTACGTGCTCCACCCGAACCGTGCCGATGCAGAGAGCTCCGTGGCCGGCCTGCTGCAGCTGAGTGCGCAGAACCACCAGCAGATGAACCACCAAGGCGCGCAGCGGACAGAGCAGGCGGCTGCTGAAGACGGAGAGCCGCCGCTCCCGATGGGATGGACAAGAGTTATGCACGAGTCCGGTATTCCGTGCTACATGCACGATAAAGAGCGGCTGGTGAGCTGGTCGCGGCCGTACCAACTGCCTGCATCCGGCGGCTCGTTCGCGGATTTCGAGCGCCAGGTGCGCACGCACGTTCCCATGGACAGCATTTTCAACCCGCCAGAGATGCGCGCCTATGAATTCACCACTCGAGAGGAAGCGGCCAATGCGCCAGAGCAGCACTGGGGCCAGCAGAGTGCGGTAGGTCGTCCTAATTGATCGGTTGGATTGTCGGCGTGGTCTAATGAATCTGTGGCTGTGGCGTGTTTAGTCCAAGAAGAGGAAGCTGGAGAGTGTGGAGCAACCCGAGCCTGTCGCCAGTGTGGCTAATGAGAAGCATGCAGACGGAGCGACGAACGCACAGCCGATGGTGCGGCTTTGCTGCTCCGTGATGACTAACGTGCTGAGTGAAGAAAACAATTAGAGCTCACTTTGGCTGTTTGTTTGTACCATAGACACAGGAAGAGTTTGACACGCTTTCAATTGGCGATCCACGTGTTCTGCAGGTAAAGTGCTGTTCAATTGCTGTTTGGTTTAATGACAAGAGACCAACTGGTGTGAATGTAGGCCTGCATGACTCTCTCCATCAAGACCCCGGCCCAAGTGCTGCAAGAGTATCAGAACAGGAACCGTGGTGTATCAATCAACTACAATACTGTAGCTATTGAGCGCAGTGGAACCAAGCTCTTCAAGACCATTGTGACTGCTGGCAGCACCACAGCCGAGGTGAGGCCATACAGCATTGGTGCATTTGAGCTCACTTCTAACGGTCATATTGCAATGACAGGGAGAAGCGTCAACGAAGAAAGTGGCCAAGCAGTTGGGAGCGCAACAGTTGCTTGTACTGTTGCATGCCCATTCGACGCAGACGTACAAAGAGGTGGCTGAGCTCTATCGCAGCAATGCCAAGGGCGTGCCTGTGGTCAAGAAGGAGCCCAACACTTCTGTAGCTGCTGCACCAGCTTCTACTCCGGCACCGGCCTTGCTCTCAGCCCCGCCCAGCAATGACGCGTACGGCCGAGGAGGTCAGGATAAACATACAACTCGGGGGCCTCTTCTGGCCAAGCCTATGCACCGCCAATCAGCTCCTATTCGACACCAACCGGGAGGTTATGGAGGTGAGCAGTCGATCCGTGCACCCTACGGACGAGGCAACAGCAACGGGGCTCAATGGAACGGCTACCAGCAGCACCAGCAGTACAACGACACCGCTTGGGGTCGTGACAACAATGGCCCACCGCAACACGGCGTTGCACCGTTCGCACCAGGACGAGCTCGAATTGTGGAGTACGCACCGGCACCGGCACCAGGCGGAGTCTACGCTCCAACCCAGCATTATCCAGGCGACAACTGGGGCTACAATCGCTCCAGCATGCCGCCTCCGTCCGCGTACACCAATGCAGTCTACGGCGCCGGAGCTCCTCCATTCGGGCGACCGTCAGCGCAGGACTTGGTGTACGACTACCGAGCGTCCGCCAATTCCGCGAACCTCGAGCGTGTCAAAGTACGTACTGAACTCATTATGGACATCTCGTGGCCACTCAACTGACTGAACGGATCGCGTGTCTTCTCGTGATGCAGAACTCGCTGCGGATCCGTCTGCCCACGACGCATCCGCACAGCTGAAGCTGTGGAAGCCGCCATGCCATATATAGCCGAGGTATTTATGATGCAAATCTGAAAAAAGAGGCGGACCAATTTCTCGCGCGCCATGTGGGACTGGTGCTGCCTGAAACGACCAGGTTGCGCGAAGGTCGCGCGTAGAAACAGGCTTCGCGTTTGCGTTTTTATTAGGAATCAAGAGAGACAAAGGTCGGTGTAATGTGTGAGTGCTCTTTGCCGCCCAAAAGACGCATCTTTCTCAGTGAACTGGGCTCTTGGACTCGTGCACTTGACTGTGTATGTGTGCCTGCAACGTTACATAGTTCAGTGGGATCGCTTCCCTCAACTGAATTAACTTGCTTCCTTTTCTAAAACTGACTGCAAAACTGAGGTTTATCCACCTTGATTTGCTAATTCCACATCCTTGTCCCTCTCTGTTTTGAAAATCCCATCCGCTTGTCGTGCGATCGTGGGTTTTATGTCCGGATCGAACATGACCTGCGTGCCGGACCGAGAGCCGTGATGATGGGCTGTCTATCTGTCTGTTAGTCTCACATTCGAGCTCCTGGCCATGGAGGGCTATCTGCTGGTCTTCGCCGACCAGGATCGCGCCGCGCGGCTGCGCTACTGCGTGCTGGAGGACGGCGCCATCAAGTGCTGGAGCCGGCCGCAGGCCAGCGGCGGCGTGCTCCATGCGACCGTGCCGCTCACGCGGCACCACATCCGCGTGCATCCGGTCGTGGGCGGCCAGGTCTGCCCCAACCGGTTCGTGATCTACGCGCTGGAGATCACGCGGAACGACCGCATCGGCCGCTTCGTGCCCGTGGACGACCAGGAGCACGTGCACGAGTTCGCGGCCGTGTCCACGACCCAGATGAAGCAGTGGTGCAACGCCATCCACAACTGGAAGCGCCACTCATTCGACGACCCGGCCAAGCGCATGGCGCTGGCGCTGGCCATGCACAATCACGACGAGGAAGCGCACACGCAGGCGCTCGCGCACAACCGCAAGAACCTCGTGCAATTCGCCTACCGCTTCGACATTGAGCTGCTGGCGCCGGAGCCGGTGAAACAGGTCGAGCCCACGCCAGACAAGAAGAAACTGACGAAGCAGAAGACCAAGAAGAAGAGCATGAACCCGGCCGACGATAGCAGCGAAGACACCTTAACGCATCGCCATTCACTGAGCCGGGCCATCGCGCGCAAGATGGAGAGCGCACTTCGCCCACGCTCCCGTGCCAGCATTGTCTCAGCCTCGTGGCTGCCGACCAGTCTGTCCCTGCGCGCCAAGTTCTGGGGCTCGCGCCCAAGCGAAGCCGCTAGATGAGCTCCTCAGCTCTGTGAGTGTCCAGTTGTGTTAATATTTAGATCCAAGAACGAGTAAATGGAGAGAAAGCCATCAAGTAATGCAAGACGCCGTTGTTTCGCCAATGGACAAGCAAGGCTGCAGTTGCATCTACAGATAGAGTCCCTCAGGGATGTTGGCCTTCTTCTTGTACAGCGCCTTCTCCTTGGCCTTCCGGAAGTCCGTCTGCGTCACGCGCATGCGGCGCTCGCGTAGCGCCAGCAGGCCGGCCTCCGTGCACACGGCCTTGATGTCGGCGCCCGAGAGCTCGTCCTTGGCCATGACGAACTCCTCTAGGTCCACGTCCTCGCCCAGACTCATGCGGCCCGTGTGGATGCCGAAAATGCGGCGCTTGGTCTTGATATCGGGCAGCGGGAATTCAATCTACAGTCATCACAGCAATCAGTTAGCTCCATGAGCTTATAATCCAATGATAATGGAGCCCATTCTTACCTTGCGATCGATACGACCGGGACGGATGAGCGCCGGATCCAGGCTCTCGATGGCGTTGGTGGCCATGATCACCTTCACATCGCCGCGCTCGTCGAAGCCGTCGAGCTGGTTGAGCAGCT
Source organism: Elongisporangium anandrum (assembly GCA_023337935.1). Taxonomy (NCBI): domain Eukaryota; phylum Oomycota; class Peronosporomycetes; order Pythiales; family Pythiaceae; genus Elongisporangium; species Elongisporangium anandrum. The sequence continues at coordinate 16,822 of JAADXR010000270.1, forward strand.
CCAGCATCGTACGCTGGATCTCGCGCGTGCCGCCGCTGGACGAGTCGTAACGCTTGCTGCCCACGGCGTCGATCTCATCGATGAACACAATGGACGGCGCGTGGTCGTCAGCCACGCGGAACATCTCGCGAACGAGCTTGGGGCCGTCGCCCAAGTACTTCTGGATGAGCTCCGAGCCCACGACGCGCAGGAACGTGGCCGACGTCTGGTTGGCCACGGCCTTGGCCAGCAGCGTCTTGCCCGTGCCGGGCTCGCCGTACAGGATCACGCCCTTGGGCGGCTTGATGCCGATGCCTTCGTACAGCTCCGGGTGGGTCAGCGGCAGCTCCACGGCCTCCTTGATCTCCTGGATCTGCGACTCGAGGCCACCAATGTCGGCGTAGGATTCCAGCGGCGCCTTGTCCACCTTCATGACGCTCACCATCGGGTCCGTGTCGTCGGCCAGGATGCCCACGACCGACATGACCTTGTTGTGCAGCAGCACGGAGCATCCGGGCTCGAGCATGTCCTGGTTCACGAAGGACATGACGCCCACGTAGTACTCCGGGCCCACGGAGGACGACACGATGGCGTGATTGTCGTCGATCATCTCTTCGAGCGTGCCCACGCCCATGGGCGTGCCGCGCAGGTCGTCCACCTTGGAGCGCTCCTCCTCGTCCTTCTCCTGCTTGGGCTTCATGACCTCCTGGTTCTGGATGAACTCCTGCTCCATGAGCAAGAAGTCCTTGATGCGCTCCAGCTTGAGCAGGCGCAGCTTGCACTTGGCCGTCGGGTAGACACTCGGGATGCGCACGGCCACGGACGGGCCCTTCTTCTTGCGGTGGCGACGCGTCATGGCGCCGCCGCGCGGCTCGAACTTCTTCTTCTTCTTGGCCGCGTCGTCCTTCTTCTTGGCGTCGTCGCCGCGCGGCTGGCGCGGGAGTCCGCTCTGGCCCTGGCCCATGGTTGCTTGAGTGCGGAAAGATCAAGATCCTCCCCCTTTGGACTTCGAGAAGAGATAGAAGGGAAAAACCTCAGGACAAGATTGGATATTGCGAGGTTTATTGGATTTCAGCGAATGAGAGGTGTTGATATGTGAATAGACGTGGTTGATTGGTTTAAATGGGTGATTTATGAAGACAGAGTTGCTTATTAGTGTGGGTTAGCTGGGGAGTACTTCATGCGCATGGAGGAAGATCGTCATGTGGTTACGGCGTGCTGCATGCCAGCAACACATATACATGCTGCTTACCTGCATTCATAGCGTTAGACGCTCATTGCATATTGCAGCCTTCGCTTCTTCTCTCGCTGTCTCAGACTCCATACAACCAGCTGACCATCACTCACCAGCTTCAACCAGCTCAAGAGCTCAGTTTACTGCGTTCACCCATGGGCCATGGCCACACACCACACGACAGAGAGAAGAGAGAGAGCGCTGGTAGCAGAGACAGTCAGCACAGGCCGGACGCAGCGGATCTCCTCTCGGCTTGGCTCCGGTGCCTGCGCGCCTCTGCGCGACGGACGGGGGTTTCCTGCCTCTCCGCGTGTAGCCACTTGGGTTTCGCCGCCGCTCCAGAGCCCCGCCCGCCTATTAATAGGGAGTCGCTCGCTCCTGCGCTTGCTCCGGCGAAAGCGCGCAACGATTCCCAACGCCAACGCTCAGCGGACCGAAGGAGATCCCTCCAGTGGATTAAAGCCAACCAACTAAAGACCCTCTCAACTGGTACGTGGCCTGCGTCCTTCGGCGCATCAATAGGAGCGAGTGGCTGATGAGCTGAGCAGATCTATAGAATGGAGAGCGCTGGACCGTCCGGGAGCTTTCCGCCGCCTTCGAGCGCCTCGCCTTCTGCTGCGGCCGGCGTTTACTCGACTGCGTCCGTCGCTGCCGCTCCGACCAGCGGTCCGCCCACTGTGTCGCCTCCGCGGGCGTCCGCTTCCTCTGCAGCTGCCTCGACTGGCGCTGTGAGCGATCGTAAGGCGTCGAATGTGATGACGCCGCTGCCCTGCGATCGTCCGGACACATACTCGTTCGCGGTCTCGGGCACGACCTTCCAGATCGACAACCGGTACAAGTTCATCAAGCCCATCGGCCACGGCGCCTACGGAGTCGTCATGTGAGTACGCTTGCCTTCCTTCTCATGGAGATCGAGACTGACGGAGTGAATGAATGGCTCACTGTCACAGCTCGGCGGAAAACTCCGAGAACGCTGAGAAAGTGGCGATCAAGAAGATCTCCAAGGCCTTCGAGGACATCGTGGACGCCAAGCGGATCCTGCGCGAGATCAAACTGCTGCAGCACTTCGACCACGAGAACGTCATCACGATCGTGGATCTGCTGCCGCCGGCCTCGCTCACGCAGTTCGACGACGTGTACATCATCTCGGACCTCATGGAGACTGATCTTCACCGCATCATCTACTCGCGCCAGCCGCTTACGGACGACCACGTCCAGTACTTCCTGTACCAAGTGCGTTGAGTCTGGTTGTGCTGCTGGATCTATCCCATTGGGACTGACCTGTTGTTGTATATGGCAGATCCTTCGTGCGCTCAAGTACATCCACTCGGCCAACGTGCTCCATCGAGACCTCAAGCCGTCCAACTTGCTGCTCAACTCGAACTGCGACCTGAAAGTGTGCGACTTCGGCCTCGCGCGCGGCGTCGAACCCGACGAAGACAACATGGAGCTGACCGAATACGTCGTCACGCGCTGGTACCGCGCGCCCGAGATCATGCTCTCGACCAAGGAATACACCAAGGCCATCGACATTTGGTCCACGGGCTGCATCTTCGCGGAGCTGCTGGGACGTAAGCCGCTCTTCCCCGGTGACGACTACATTCACCAGCTGCAGATCATTTGCGATAAGCTCGGCACACCGCGAGAAGACGAGCTGCACTTTGTGACGAGCGAGAAGGCCAAGCGGTTCATGAAGAACCAGCCGATGAAGCCCGCTATCCCATTCAACAAGCTCTTCCCAGCAGCGAAACCCGCGGCGATCGATCTGCTGGAGAAAATGCTGGTCTTTGATCCGGCCAAGCGCATTTCCGTGGAGGAAGCGTTGGAGCACCCGTACCTGGAGTCTCTGCACAACGTGGAGGACGAACCGATTGCCGACTCCGCCTTCAGTTTTGACTTTGAGAAAGAGGAATTGACCAAGATCCGACTCCAGGAGCTGATATTCGAGTACGTTGCGTTGAATTGTCACGTCCTGATGCCCGTTCTCATGCTCTCTCTTGTGTTTTCTACAGAGAGATCTGCAAGTTCCACCCTGAAGCCCAACTCTCGCTCGCAGAAGCCGTCAGCTCCAAGATTACGCCAAGCGATACCCTTCCGACAGACGAGAAGCTCGCTCAAGTGCTCAGTCCAAGGTGAGGAAATTTCGTTTTCGCATGCGGATCATGTCCCAGATACTGACGATGGATCCCTTGGTGATGGTACAGTGCGACATTGGCGCGAGACTGAGACGCAGGACGAATGGCTACATACGCAGCTGGAAGGAATGAAGCGAGACTGGACAGGTGTCGATATCTGTGTATTGAACTGGATAAAAGAACAGCAATGATCCTCTGCAATATAACGCTGCTGCTTTCTCAGAAGCTTTGACCTTGGTCTTTCTCTCTTTCTCTAGGCCACGACGGTCTTGGAAGGCGGTCGCTTGTTCTCTTCGTGATAGTTCGTCCACGCGCCACTGCCCTTGGCGTAAAAGTCCATCGGGTACTTGCCATCCTGCCACGGTGCAGCTTCCAGACACACTTGGGCCTCGTATGCAGACAGCAATGGCTACAAACCGCCATCAAAGTGCGTGAGTTGGTTGCTATCCTATTGAGTGAATGGCATTGCTCGTACCTTGGGGAAAGCGTAGCCCCAGTCAATAGACAATCGCGGGCACGCGATCTGAATCCACGCGTCCACATCCTCGAATCTCGCGAGCTAAATACAATATTCACAGTGGATCAGTTGATGATATTAACCACCTAAATGCAGGCATTACGTGCAAATTACCTTGTCGGGGAAGATCTCAGACAGCAGCAGCACGAAGAACTGCTTGCCGCGCTGCTCCAGAAGCGCCTTGAGCCGGTCCAGAATCAACGGGTTGCCCTGACGGCCGAGCGTGCCAAGAATGATGCCGAAGCGTTGCGCTCCCTTGGCCGTTTCGATCGCATCGTGACGGATGCCCATCATTTCAGGCAGGTCGTACTTCTCAATGGAAAGCACCTTGGGGTACGGGTCGTAACGATAGGCCTGCAGCTGAGGGTTGGCGATCATCACGGATTCCAAGTGGAATCGTCCGTCGGCAATGAACACGAGCGCGTCAACGCCCTCGATCTGTGGGGATGTGCAGCCCAGCACTTCGCCTGGAGAGAGAGGCTTGACCTGCGGCACGTTTAAGTGAGGGAAATAGTCCTTCAACGCTGTCTGGACCAAATGCATGGAGCTGGCAAACTGAATCGTGCCCATGAGCGCAATCTACAGCAGGATATTTCATCATGAGACTGGCTGGTTGCATGGCTGATCATAGAGCTCAAGAGGGTACGGACCTTGGTTTCTGGGGTAAATGTGAGCTTCATGCATTCCACAAGCTAAAGAGATACACTGAGTGAGACCAACGTATGTCCAACTGCATGCAAGAGCTGGGAAAAGCTTACATGGGTCACGTCAATGGCGATATCCACGAAGACGTAGAGCATTTTGATAGTCGTGACGTCGATTGGGATAAGGCACGAGTGGCCGTAGTGCACCATGAAGTCCGCTCCAAGCGCCAGCGCAGTGAGGTCGTCCACACAACACGCGCCGTAGGTGACGTCGCCCAGGATGATGGTGTCGGCGCCTGTGAAGCGCTCAATGATATCCGAGATGACACATGCGTACAGCAAGAGCCCTTCGGGGAACTGCAGCGCAACGCGACGACTCGCAGCCTGGCGAATGCGCCAAATGGTCTTGTGGATCTCAAAGTTGTAATTCCACGGCAGCTGCAGAGCAATCCTATCAATATTCATTGCATCAATGCAAGTTCCATCATTTGCAGCGTACCTGTTCCATGGCCTTAGCAAGCTCTGGGTCCTTCAGAATGGATTCAGGGATCTGGTTCGCCATGCGGCGCTTTAAAGCAGCCTTCGAAGGCTTTCGATTGGTTCGCGGCTTGGCCACAGCGAGGCTACAGCAGCATTGCCATGGTTATCAGTACGGATGGACCACCGAACGCCTTAGCACCATGCAAGGCTTACGTTGACGATCCGCAACCGCAGGATCTCTTTTCTTCTTGGCAGCAGCTGCTGGATCCATTGGCTTCATTCTCTGGCTGCGTCTTCTTGCCAGAGAACCGCTGAGGCTCACGTGGCGCAGCTGAAGATGGTGCAGCGGCTTCGACCTGCATGATGATGCGAGGCGATTGGCGAGTATTCGAAGCGCTCGTTAAGTACGCATGTACCGTTTTGGACGGTACATGGGTTGGGCTGTGTACTTTACGATTACGCGCGCATCACGACGTGGGAGAGTGTCCCAGCAGGGCTTATCACCTATCCCTCTATCACTCCTCCCGGTCTGATTGGTGCGTGCCAAAATGATTGGCTCATACAGCCAGTGAACTTGGCGATTACGCGACATCTGTTTATCACCCAATCACGTCAGTGTTCTTTCGAATCTCTCTCATCCCATTCGCTAAAAACCGGCACTCGCTCTGTCGCCACACAGTTTCTCCCAGCCCCCTCTCTCCCCGGCGGCTTCGCCGACTCCTGGCGCGCACCGTTCATTTCGCGTTTATTATCGGACCGCCGCTTACGTAAACGACTTGCATCCGTGGCCGGTCACCTTCGCTGCGTAATCAGTCCCACAATCCGATTGCGCCAACCTCAATCAAGCAAGCCGCATAGCTCCCGGTCGATCTCTGACCGATCCATCGATCCACCGCTCCTGCTTGTCTCTGATCCCCCTCCCAGTCGACTGCCATGGACGCGCTGCACAACCTGCTGCGCGAGGCCACCAACCCGCGCAACAACGCCAACGGCGCCGCCTCGCGTGGCCTCACGACCACGAACTCGACTATGTCGGCCTCCAACGGGCTTTCCTCAATGGGCATGGGCATGGTGCCTCCCCAGGGAAGCATGAACGGCATGGGAATGCCTATGGGCATGAACCTGCCCATGCCTATGAGCAATGGCCTCGCGCCCATTCACCGCATGAACCCCCTCATGGCCGCGAATTCGCAAATGTTCCCGAGTTTGGGTGGCGCTGGTGGCGCTCAGAACGGCTCGGCCGGCATGGGACTGCCCGTACCCCCTTCCGCCCAGCTGGCGCTCTCCGGTGCCAGCCCTGTGCAAGCTTCAAACGGTAATGCTGCTAAGGACACCGGCAAGGCCACCAAGGCCGCAACCAAGAAGCGAAAGGCTCCGTCGGCTCCGTCCTCGAACGTCGATGAGAATGAATCCGGTGACGATGATAAGCAGCCTGAGGAGTACGAAGACCCCAAGGCCAAGCGACGAGCGCAGATCGCCAAGGCTGCCCGCAAGCATCGTCAGCGCCAGAAGGACGAGCTGGTCGCTCTCCGAGCCAAGGTGAAGGACCTGAAGGAACAGATTGAAGTGCTGCAGTCCTCAGAGCCGTCCGAACACAACACGGAGCTGGGCTGGAAGCAGGAGGCTGAGCAGCACGCTGAAATTCGTGCCCGTGTGGACCAGGAGAACGAATTCCTCCGCAAGACGCTCATGGAACAGATGAAGTTCATCCAGCGACTACAGGACTACTTCACCAAGCAGCCTCTGCTCAACGTACGTTCTTCCTCTTCACCTGTGACTAGCAACCATCCGGCATTCATCTAACCTCCTTGTACCTGATGTCTTGTAGATGCCGTCGTTGGATCTGATCCTGAACCAGTCGGCCTCGGCCAGCACTAACCCTTCAACGTTGGCCAACACGATCGCGTCGTCCTCCACTACGCTGCAGCTGCAGTCGAGCTCGTTCACGGACCAGCTCATGGAGGTGGCCACCAAGGCCATGGCCAGTGCCGACCAGCAGCTGTCGCAGTGCGACTCGGCCTTCCGTGCGCCCAAGAACCCGACCATGACGTACTTTGGACTGCAGGTCCAGTACGAGATGTCCAAGAACGAGATGGCTATCTTCTTCAACCACCAGCTCTTCAACTGCGACGCCAGCACGGTCATGGACGATCTTTGGAACTGCGCCGGTGACGCTGGCTTTGAGAAGCAGTTCCCTTTTGTGGACTCGGTCGAAGTGCTCGAGACCATCGACAACGACACCAAGTACGTCCGCCGTGTCGTGAACCTCACGGTCGGCAACGACGCGGCGCACACGGGCGGCATCATGAAGGAGGAGCAGCTGTGCATGAACCAGAAGCAGATGAACGCCGACGGCAGCCTCTACTTCGTGGCCAAGTCGGTGGACAACGACCCGAACCACCCCAAGGGCATGGATTACATCCGTCGCAACCAGACCACAGTGTACGTTCTCGTTCTTAGTATCTATCCTCTCCATTTGCATCGGTGCTGACTGGCTCTTGTGTCTCTAGTGTATCATTGCGTAACTTCAAGGACGCGACCGGCTCAGGTTGTGTGCTGATGTGGTCCGTCAAGGTCCTGATCGACGCCGAGCCCGACGAGCGATCCAAGAGCGCCAACATCCCCGATATTATCCTCAAGAACCTGTTTGAGATCTCGCCCGTGATGGTCAAGGGCCTCGTGGATCGCCACAGCATGCAAAAGATCTAAAGGAACTGAGGCAAGGCCACGCGTGTGCTCCGAAGAGCGCCACAGGAATTGAATGACGGAGGACCTTTGAGAGCTCGCGTGGCCGCTTTCTGTCTGCGCTTCCTTGCAATTTTATAAAGTTATTTTGTGTGTCGGCCGCCTTGTTGCTTCTCTTTGCTGCTGCTCGTTGTGCTGACAGAGACACGAGACTGCACGATGGCTACACACTCGCAATAGGACACAAAGGCTAAGATGGTGCTGCATTCAAGGCTGGAAGCTGTCCCTCTATCGATGCCGACTGTTCTCACGACAGCTTCCACGGTCGCGACTTCCACTTCGTCCTCGGCGATCCGAGCGCGATCGTTCGGGACTGCGCGCTCTGCTGCTGGCATTGTCGCGACTGCGACTGCGACGTCGTCTGTCTCGGCTCCGACTCCGACGCTTGTCGTCTTGACGGGCTGCAGGCGATCGACTGCGTCTCTGCTTCTGGTCACTGGGACGAGAGTTCTTTGGAGATTGCGAGCGTCGAGAACTCGAGCCTTCCGGCGGCTGGTAGATCGCACTACGCACATAGACAAAGCAGCCATGAAGACAGACGAAGAGATGTTCGTCATTGCCCAGTCGACGTCATCATTTTCATCACGAGCAGAGGCGAATGATGATGCGATCAAAGCGTGTCTTCCCACCTGTAGGATTGTTGCAAGCGAGCCAACGCAGCAGCCTCTCGCTCGGCCTTGGACGCCTTCACGTTCTATTGGCAGCAAACAAATGCGATCATTAGGCTCACGATATAGAGCGAGAATCAGCACCCGAACGTCGTACCTTCTTCTTCATGCCAAAGTCGTCGTAGCCGTCGTCCCCGATCTCGGTCTTGGCAGATGCCACGCTGCAGTTGAGTGGTCAGAGTGTGAGCCATTGGAGAGTAATGCTGGTAGCTATGATCAACGCACCGCTCCTGCCGCTCGTTAAAACCGCCTCCAGCTCCATCGCGTCGCTCGTCCTGCGGAAAACGCTCAGTCTTAAGTGCTCCAAGCAGCAGCGATCGCCCATGACAGACTCACCAGACCAGGCATCCCAGGCTTGGCGCTCTTGCAGATGTTGCACTCGGATCGGCGCTCCCAATTCACGTTCCCGCAACTACGAAGAAGTCGATCAAGCACCAGTCCAGACTTCTATCATTACTAGTGTTCGTACGTGTTGCACGTCCAGTCGGTGGACTGGAAGAGACCTGGAGGGCCTCGAAAGTCCGCCTTCTGCGCAGAGGAGGCTGCTCCTCCCAGTCCCTCGGGGCGCGGTGTCTGGCAGCGATTGCATTCGCTTCTGCGCGCAAAGTTCACGTTCGAGCAGCTACAGACCACAGTCTTATCAGTTCCCGAACCCCAGAGAGCGATATACAAGGCACACGTTGGCTCCAGTCGCCCCTCTCCAGCACGCACCCTGGATTGGGGCACGGCCAGTCGCCCTCGGACGGCTGGAACTTGCCCGCGCCGCCGCGTCCGCCGCCGCCTCCTCGACCGGCCATTCTGTGGATGGAGGTATGGGGATCTGATTCCAAATCTGATTCACTCATTTCATTTTGCATGTTACGTTAGGCTGAGACGCTGGAGGTCGCGGAGCCTTCGGGCGCGACGGCCGGCTGCTGCTTCTCGGAGGCCTCGTGGGCCAATTGGAAGAGGAAGATCGAGACTTCGAGCGCCATCTGCCGCTCCTGCGTTGTGCGCGCGACTACGAGCTCTTCAAAGGCCTGCTGGATGACTACGATGCGGTGGTTGGCGTACTTGCTGCGGATGTTGGCGCGCGCCGAGGCGTTCAGCAGCGCGAAGCGATAGCCCTTGACCTCCTTGAGCGCCTTCATCTGCTTTGTCGTGAGGTGGATGCCTTGCGCGATCTCGGGCGACATCTCGTCCAGCGTTACGTCGTAGGAATCCAGCACTTCGTCCAGCGCCAGCTCGAAAAAATCCTTAAGCTCGTCGCCGTTCATCTTCTCCAGCAGCTCAAACGCGCCGTTGTCGTTACTGAACGCGAACGATCCTGCGATTGGGCTCTCCTCCTGTTGCTTTTGCTGCTCGGATGCACTTAACAGCGCAGCCGTATGGTCCAGCAGCAGCTCGAGTTCTTCCACGATCTGGTCGTGCTGCGTCTGGTCGCTGTCGCGCGCAGCTTCGAGCTCGAACTGCTTGAGGATCTTCTCGATCTTGACGCGCTTCTCCAGTTCTTCCTTCTGCAGCTCCTGCTCAATTAAAGCCACACATACAATCAGCCAGAATCCTACTCGATACGCTATGATTTCATCGCTTCCCTCTACCAACCTCTTCAGGACGATCGAGATTCAGAGCTGCATGGGCTGGCGGCAGAGGGTAATCCATCGACACCCCGGAGCAGAACGGTCCATTGAGACTGCTGCACGTTTGTGCCAGCGCAGGCTCCAGCGCCGACGCAGCCACGCAGGCCAACAGCGCGAAGAGAGATCGCTGCATCCGTCCGGACTGTATGTAGCTCTTCGGCTTGTTGACACGCATCACCAGGGCAGAGAGCGGGGAAGCGCGTACCGTGGTACCTCACAAATCCAATATCGATCGATTTTGTTTCCGGAACACGAGGGATTATATTTAGGACACGATCTAAATTAGGGACGTAATTGTCCCTCGTGGGAGCCCGTATGGCCCATGGCGGCCACCAAGGGCAGATCCAGTCAATTCGCGTGGACATGATGATGATGCTCTCCCAGCGACAGGTCTCGCGCGCCGCGCCGCGCTGCTTCCTGCGTGCGGCCTCCACGCTCGAGGCTGCTGAGGCCGTGGCCGAGACCAAGGCGCCTGCCCAGCCCAAGCGCGCCCCGACGGCGCTCGGCCTCAAGCCGCGCTCGTCCGGTCTGCCCAAGGTTCGGCAATGTGCAGCAGCCGTGTCTTTGATGCAGACGTACTGATCGGTGCTTTGTGTATGCAGCCCCAGCTGGACATCAAGTTCGCCATTGCCGAGTGCAAGAGCCTGTCCGACCGCAAGTTCGACGAGGTAGGAATGAGCTGCTGGACTAATGCAACAAGCATTAGCATGCGATGGCTCACATGTTGCTGTTGTTATTGCGCATTAGACGGTCGACATTGCCGTGCAGCTTGGCGTGGACCCTCGCAAGCCGAACCAGAGCGTGCGTGGCGTCGTCACGCTGCCGCACGGCACGGGCAAGACTGTTCGCGTCGCCGTGTTCGCGCGTGGCGCTAAAGCAGGTGCGCTTTGATTCGTTTCATCATCCATTGCTCTATCGGTCATCTGACGATGCCACATTGATACAGAGGAGGCTAAGGCCGCTGGCGCCACGATCGTGGGCGCTGAAGACCTCGTGGAGCTGGTGCAGAGCGGCAAGCTGGACTTCGACCGCTGCATTGCGACGCCGGACGTCATGCCGCTCGTCGGTCGCGTGGCTCGCGTACGTTGTCTCTACCGCTCCTTTATATGCATTGGCATTAAGCTCACGCTGCTGCCTTTGAATGACAGATCCTTGGTCCCCGTGGTCTGATGCCCAACCCGAAGCTGGGCACGGTCACGCTGGACGTGGCGGACGCCATCACGGCCGCGCAGGGCGGCCAGGTGGAGTTCCGCGCCGAGAAGAAGGGCATCATCCACGCCGGTATCGGCAAGACGAGCTTCTCGGAGGAGAAGCTGCTGGAGAACGTGCGCGCCTTCATGGTGGCGCTCTCGGACGCCAAGCCCGAAGGCGCCAAGGGTAAGTACATGAACGCCGCGCACCTGAGCTCGACCATGGGCAAGGGCTTCTCGCTCGACATCAAGTACCTCGACCCGTCGTCCACGCACTTTATGCGCTTCGATTAGGAGACTTGCGTAGGTCCTAAGCTGCAATATACACAGACAGACACGTAGTAGAGACACCTGCCGACTTAGTGACATTGCCTCCATTCCTCCTGGCCGCTATTCGCTTTTGTGACTAGATCATCGAACAGCTACAGACAATGGCGACCAAGCAGGTGATGGAGGAAGTGCGAGGCTACGCGCGTTCGGAGCGCCACATGCGCCACTTCCAGGCCTGGGTGAGCTCTCTGAGCCCTTCCCTCAACGTCAAGACGATCGAGGGCGACGCCAGCAGCAGCGATGCGGACGCCACGCCCAAGAAGCTGTTCAGTCTGCTGCGCACGGACGTGCTGGGTGGCCTGCTGCTCTTCAGCGAGGCCCTGCCGTCCACACAGACGCTGCTGCACGAGACGCTGCGACCCAATGCGCCTGCAGGCGTGGTCTGCTACACGACGCACCAGCTGCAGGGCAGGGGCCGCGGAGCCAACACGTGGGTGAGCCCCGAGGGCTGCCTCACGTTCTCCTTCAAGAGCGTGTTCACGGACGGCAACACGCTGCCGTTCGTGCAGTACCTCGTCTCGCTGGCCATCGTGCAGGCCGTGGAGGCCGTGCAGGGCGGCGGCGCCAGCCCCGTGCGCATCAAGTGGCCCAACGACATCTACGTGGACACGGTAAAGATCGGCGGCATCCTGTGCCAATCCGAGTACAAGGACGGCGCGTTCAACGTCACGACCGGCATCGGTATCAACATCTCGAACCGATCGCCCACGATCTGTCTCCAGGACGTGCTCAGTACGGAGCAGAAGCCCTGCACAGTGACCAAGTAAGCTCTGTCTGTCTATCTTCCTGCCTTGCGATGGAGTTCTAATGCGGACCTTGTGACGCAGGGAGGAGTTCCTGGCGGCGTTCTGCAATGCCTTCGAGCCCATGGAGCAGGTCTTCAAGACCCAGGGCTTCGGTCCCTTCAAGAGCGCCTATCTTGAGCGCTGGCTGCACTCGAACCAGACCGTGCAGGTCGCGAGCGGCACCGGCGACGACGCCCCGAAGACGGCCGCTGTGATCAAGGGGCTCACCGACACGGGCTGCCTACTCGCTGACGCCGATGGCGAAGCGCTTGAGCTGTACCCGGACGGCAACTCGTTCGACTTTCTCTCGGGACTGCTCAAGCGCAAGCTCTAGAGCAAAGGAACCAACACATGCTCTGCTCACGATCCAAATCAAATGCCTTTGTGTCTTTTAGGAAAATGCTTCACTTCGATCCAAACTCCTGCTCCCACTTGACGAACCGCTCCAGTTGGTCCTGCCCCACCGACTTGCACACATTCTCCATCGCTGTCTGGAAGTCAGCCTACACACAAGACCAGCCAGTCTCAGCATCATTGTTGTCAAGACATTCATTCCCACACACGCACCCAAGTGATCTCGAGCGCTGCTTTCTCGTACGTCTGCAGCTCTTCGTCTGTGGCGCCTTCCTGTCTCTTGCGCTGCAGCTCCTTGAGCAGCTCGGGCGTGTAGAGCCTCTTCACAGGCATCATCTTGGCCGTCTCGCACAGACCGCAGATGTCATCGCCGCTGTAGCCTTCCGTCTCGGCCACTAGTACGTCAAAGTCCACGTCTGGAGCGACGTCCACCCGCTCCAGGTTGATCTGGAAAAGCTGCCGACGACCGACGGCTTCAGGCAGCGGAATGTCTGCAGCAGCACCAGCAAAAGAAATTCAATCAGCCAGACCAGCAAATGCAGCCAGAAAGACCGTTAGTCACTCACAAACACGCTTGGTGAGACGGCGCCGCATGGCTTCGTCCAGTTCCCAGGGTAGATTCGTGGCTGCGAGCACCATGACGCGGTTGTTCGGGTCAGCAGGATCCCCAGACGACACGCCGTTGATCTGCACCAGCAGCTCCGTCTTGACCCTAAACAAAAGCCCCGCTCAGTAAGTCCAGCAGTCGAAAATGATTGAGATCTGGTGTGAATACCGTCGACTGGACTCGTGTTCCTGTGCACCACCACGAGCGCCTGCGATCGCGTCGATCTCGTCCATGAAGATGATCGATGGTGCGTAATATCGCGCCATGTCGAACAGAATGCGCACCATCTTCTCGGACTCGCCTCGGTATTTGGACGCTAGCGTCGAGGCCGATACGTTGAAGAACGTGGTCTGGCAGACATTCGCCACGGCCTTGGCGAGCAGCGTCTTGCCTGTGCCCGGAGGACCAAACATGAGCACGCCATTGCAAGGCTTGAGTCTTCCATCCTTGAACAGATGAGGCACAATCTGTGGCAGCATCACGGCCTCTTGGAGCAGTTGCTTGGTGTGCTCCAGCCCCGCGATCTGCTCGAACGTGATCTTGGGCGCGGTGTCCACGATATCACGCTCGATCATCTCGATGAGCTCGATGTCGGCCCAGCCCTCCTCTCGCGCCAGGTCGACGTATCTCTTCTTCTTGTTTGGGTCCTCTGGAGCCCCGCGAGCCTTTTCGTTTTCCTTTCGGGCAGCCTTCAGACCTCCGTCCTTGCTTTTGTTACCAGCAGCACCGGGGCCAGAAGATGGACCGCCAGCTCGCCTTTGGTCGTTGGAAGAACGTGGAGCTTGACGTCGTTGCTGATCCTCGCTAGGAGTACGTCGTCCTGATGGCCGATCAGCTCCACGGGCAGCACCGGCCTGAGGAGCTCCAGCACCAGGCTTGGCACCGGGCTTAATCACACGACTACGATATCACAAAGCATTCAGCATTGGAGGTTAGATAGAGTATTGAACATCATTTGATCGAGAAGAGCCTTTGACCCGCACCGCTGGTTGTTTTTGTCGGCACCGGCAGCCCAAGGAGGAGGAGCTCGAGCACCGACCATGGCACCACCGCCACGTCCACGATCCGGTGATGGTGGAGCCCAAACGTCAGGATCACGAGCTGGATCCTCTGTCTGTGGGCCACGGCCAACGACTCCACGGGCATCAGGTGCTGCACACACTTCCCACCGTGGAGCACTCGACGGTCGGTCATCGGAGCCTGGAGTATGCGCACGATTCGCAGCAGGTGAGTGCTGATATTGCTGTTGTTGGTGATGAGCCATGCCTGGTGGGATCTTGAATGCCTGGATGAGCTCTGCGTAGTCCGTCATAACGTTCAGCTCGTTCTCCAGCTCAATTTGCATCTGCACACAGCGAAATCTTGAGTCTAACCTGCTCCTGGAGCATGGCACCGGTATCATGTCATTACCTGGAGCCATGGCTGGCGCTCGGCCATCCGATGAATACGACGCACAAACTGCCTGAGCGTCTGCAGTGTCGATTGGTAGAGCTCCAGTCCTTTGTCCAGCTGGGCTTCTTCCTGACACAGCTCTCTGGCTCGCGTGAACGCCTCGCCCATGGCGCGAATGTCCTGCAGCTGCATGGCTGCCATGCTTCCAAGGCAAGGACAATGGGAATCAGGCGATGGGGAGAGTCGCTGCGGTTTCGTTCGAGTGGGGCGGTCGGCGCTCACGTGGATAGATAGATCCCATCCAATCCGATCCGAGTCAATCACATTTGGCATTTAGTGCACGCGTTTATATTGAAATTCATTAGTTTGAGAGGCATCTACACATAGGAGAATGACGATAACAAGGGAGATATGACTGCACGATCGCTTCTTTACATGCTTCTCTAGCGGTCCAGCGACGCGCGCTCGATCTGGTCGTGGAGTGCGTGTGTCTGCTGGAAGTAGTGGTCCTTGGAGTTGGTGCGGATGTGCAGCATCTCTTCGTCCAGGGCCGAGATCACGCGCAGCAGCATCTCGTAGTCGCCCTGACACTGGTCATCCAGTCCTTTCTGGATGCGTTCACGCGTCCTGCTGCGCTCCAGCGGTGTGGTCTGCTGCCGCCAGTTGGATACCGGCACGCGGCGCACGTGCATCGGTCGTTTGGCTGCGTTGCCAGCCACCGGCATCATCATGGGCGCACGAGGCAGTGGTCTATTGCATGCAGAAAGTGAAATTAAGGCCATGGGATATAGAGCAACATGGACGAAAGACTCACGTTCGGTGCTCCAGCGGAGCCAACGTCACGGTGCAGGGCTTGGCTTCCACGGGATGAAGCATGGGCGCTCGCCATGACATGTTGGAAAGAGGACCAGGTCGAGAGTATGAGGAAGGCGTCGTCATTAAAGGACTCGCAGGATTGCCAGCGCTGTCTTCTTCCCACACGGACGTCGGAGAACCCACGAGCTGCGCGAATCGAGGCTCCCCGCGCTTGTTCTTCTGGCCCAGATAGCACACGAACGGCACTGGCGCCACACACGCAGGGATCAACGGCATGCCTTCCGGTGTTCGTGCCGTAGGTCCAATGAGGCGCTGCGTAAGCTGCACGCGGTCGATGATCGGCGGCTGCTTGTCCGCATGCGCCGCCAGGGTCTGCAGGCCTAGCATACTATCCATCGGCGGTCGGATCTCGCCGCCAACCACGGCCGATGCGTACAAGCGCGGTATCCGTGCCGCATCCTGCAGCGCCGGTCTTGCACGGCTCAGCTCCTCACGGCTGCTGCCTAACGACGGCGCAGGTGCATCGCACCGTTCCACGAATCTACAGGCCACGCGCAGGAGCGTGAGATCTCGAGGCATTCTCCTGCGAACAGCTACGCAACAAGCTACGCAGCCCAGCGCCAGGCATGCACAGAGCCAGCAGCGCGCGTACTGTCGCATGCACCCCTTGGCCGCCGCCGCGTCTTAGCCGCGGGCCCGCATTCGCGCTCGTATAATTAGCTGAGAAGGATGGCAGCCACGCATCACGTACCGGTCCAGGCGCTGCATCTACGGGTTCGTTTTTCTTGTTCTGCGCCCGAGTTTCTCGTTTTTTCACACACCGTTTCAATGCGCAGGGGCGAGAATAAGGTGGCCCACGCCACAGAAACCGCACCCAGGCTGGTTTTGGTCCGACCTTAAAGTGCATTTGTTGAACCTGGCCATACGAACTAGTTTCTTTCGCGGCGGACTGTTTACGGGATTCAGTATTTGTTGGTGGACGAAGCAGGTCAGTAAACCAAGGGAACGACCGGCTGCGTTTCAGCTGGGGCCGCACGTTCGGCTGGAAGGTCGCCATGTCCACGGAATGTTCTCTGCGCAGTGCATGGAGACGGGATTCTATTATCGAGGCTCGTTCTTGATGGACCCATGCTCAATGACTGACGCCAGAGAGGGCTGGATACTCCACTGTATCTAGCTCTGCTTCTTGAGGTCTGCCTCTGTCGCCGTGTCCTCCTTCCTGGGCGAAGAGCTACGCCGGGTCATCTTCTTCACGATCATGGCGAACCACATGTACTGCAGCGCGAAGTACGGCATGCAGGCCCAAAGATACCGCGTGTCGCACTCACTCAGCAGCCGCGGGATGAAGTAGGCCGTGTTGAACACGATGCGCGAGACGAAGAACGTGAGCGCGAAGAGCGCGCCGGCCACCGTGGAGTTGCTGAAGCGGAACCAGTTGTAGAACGCCGTGCTCACCTCATTCGTCTGGATGTACACGTAAGGGTTGCCCAGCGACGCGGCACACACCGAGGCCTCGTGCGCGAAGAAGATCGTGCCCCAGAAGATGCCGATCACGTGGTGCGCGTAGTCCATGCGTCTGGCCTTGTTCACGAGGTGCAGCTTGAGCAGGCCGTCGGCCTTGACCATGGCCGTGAGGTCCACGAGGAAGTACGCGATCGAGACCGAGACCGAGTTGGTCGTGTCCAGCGCGTAGTAGATCGTCAGCGTCGCTGTGACCGTGGACACCAGTCCATGCGCGGCGTTCAGCGCGATGATGTGGTTCCGGCCGCTAGCGCCGGCGGGCACAGCGTTGAGGCAGATCGTCCACACGAGGCTCCAGGCCGCCACATGCAGCGCCAGCCCATGGAGCCGCTCGTCGTCCAGCTGCAGCATACTGGGATCTTCCCTTTTCTCGATTTTGCTTATACCGGTATCGGTGGAGGGATAGACGGTAGATACCGGTACCTGGGTTTGTTTTGGCGGAGTGGGGTGGGGCATTATTCCAGAACGAAGCTCCTGGCCATGACGCAGGTGGACGACGCACGGCTGCTGCATGCGCTGGAGGCGGCGTACGAGCAGGAGCGGTCCCGACGCGACCAGCTGGAAAAGAAGTACGCACGACTCAAGCGCCGATACATCCGCTTGGAGCAGGCCCACGCGCGCATGATGGCGCTGCAGGCCGCCGCCGCGGTATGGAAACCCAGCTACCAATCTCTCTTTTGCACGTGATATTCAATCTGTTGTTGCATTGACATTGTATATAGACCGCTAGCGTTGATTCTGCTGTTCGCAGTAGCTCGGCGTCGTCTACAACGGCGTCCTTGAGCAACCACTCCAGTCCAGCGCGTGGTGATCTGGTGCGCACGACGCTTCGCTACGTCCATTGGGGTTGCAGCTGATGCTGACAGTGGCATCGCTCCCTGCGTATGTAGGCGGATATAATCGACCTCACGAGTCCAACGTCAACTGCTCGCAATGCTGTGCAGCCCAACTGGAGCGCGTCGCCAATCCCAAGTTCAGGTGGGCCCAGCATGCAGAACTCGGAGATGACTCCCACGCGGCGCCTGGCGGACGACATTTGCGCCGAGAGCCCCCACTCGACCTCGTCCGAGCAAGAGGATTCGTTTCTCTCAGACCTGCGAGCCAGCAACAGCACCCGAGAGACGATGGTCGACTCAGACCGTGGAACCAGCAGAGATCGCCGACCGTTGACCGAAGGCATCTCGCGCAGTTCCAGTGCTGGCAGCCAAGCAAGCTCCGCTTCTCACCGACCGCGGCCTCGACTCGGTCTCTCTTATGTGTCGGATCGAAGGGCTCGCGAGTATGAGCACCGCTTTGAGCACCATCGCACGGATGTAGACCGAAGCCGAGCGTCGCCTCCACCTTCCTCACCATTGCGCTCTGCCCGTTCGAGAACGGATCGATCGCATGGTCATCACCACAGATACTCTGCGTCGTCCACTTCGTCACCCGAGTCCATACTGTTGACTTCTCGGTCAGCATCGCGAGCGCCGTCTCCGAATCAGACGGACTCGGATGAGGCAGCTTCACTTGCGTTGGCCCATTATTTACAGCAGCAAGAGGTGCTTCATCTGGTAATCGAACGGAAGGACCGCATATTTGGAGCTAACAGGTTAATGCGTCTGCTGGTTTAGAACATTGCTGCCTATGAGGAGTACGAAGCTCGACTTCGTGCATCCCGCGAAGCGCAGCAGGCCTCTCAATCACGATCTCAGGAGGAACGCGCATCAGCAATTGCACTGCAGAACCGCTCCATCGACCCTGATAACATGACCTACGAGGAGCTTTTGCAGCTGGGCGAGCAAGTGGGAGACGTCAAGAAGGAGCGTTGGCGCCAAGTCGCAGTGCAAGTGTTGTCCAGTCTGCCCACGCATCGCTGGACTGGAACAGGACGATCGGATCTATCGTACGGAATATGCATGCGGCTTTTGGGTTCATTCGGTGTGACTAATTCGCTACTATTGTATTTTATAGATGCATCGTCTGCCAGTACAATTTTTCGGAGAACGATCAGGTGTTGACTTTGCCCTGTGCTCACATATTCCACGAGGGTACGAAACCACTTGTATCATTGAAATCGGTCGCTTCGTTGGTCGTGAGCTCATTATCACTGTGTGGTGTCCATAGAGTGCGTGACTGGATGGATACGGGAAAACAATAGCTGTCCGCTCTGCAAATTAGAAATCGTGGCAATGTAATTATCAGGGGAATTTATGTATGCCAAACGATGTTGGGCTATTGTAACAGGCTACTGTAGATTCTATTTGTTGAAGCGAAAACGATCGAGCGATGCGATGGACGATCGAGTTGATGTTCGCTTCGTCATCTGCAATGGAAGTTTGACTGGCTGCACCAATGGCTTCAGTTCTTCTTGATCTTGGTTACTTGAGCATTCTTCGATCTCTGGTTCAGCTGAATCTTCTGGCTCATTGGCATCCTTGGAATCACTAGAAGAGCGGTTGTTGGAGCCCTCTGGCTTGTATGCATGCTGCTGGATGAGCTCTATCGGGGACGCGTAGTTTTTGCTGACCATTTGAGCCTTGCGTCCATGGAATGAAGTCCCACCGATCGCTTTGCGCTTTAAAGATTTCTTTTGCAGCAAGGAACCGGCTCGCATCATCCTGGCAAAGGCGTTATCCTGAGTGGGCTTGCTGGTTGGCGCCTGGTTCTCTTTCTCTCCACGCGACTTGTGTTTGACCGCATCTTCAAGTGGAGAAAACGACACAGAGTGAGTTACCTCGACTGCTTCTTGACTCTCGAAACTGGATGCAGGAAGTGAGGACTCGTCCATCTCTGATTGCGAGGATTGCTGGACGGACGAAGCGAAGAATCGGCTGATACGTTTGGTTGGGCTCGGAGTCGTTTTCGCTCTGATCGGAGGCGGCGGGGCAAAGGCAGGCAGTGGCGTCGGCTTGCGCATGAATGAGGATGGAAGATGGCGAAAGTTGTTGGAGGCTGCAGCTTCTGGCTTCTTCTGGATGACAGGAGCCGCACTGGCGGCTGGTGGCGCCGGTCTTCTCTGGATAAACGAGGCCGCCGTCATTCTCGAGGGATTCATTTGCTGCTCACCTGGCGTGGAGAATCGAATCGACGTGATGGGATCCATATCTCCCTCCGCTATCGCGACCGCAACGTCGTTTGTCAGCATAGGACCGACAAAGTCCATCGAAGAGAACTTGGTCTGCACCTCTTCTGGAATTGGCGCGAGTGGAACGAGCTGCTGAGACCTGGGATCATAAACTGTCTGGTGACGAAACGTTAGCAGCGCTCGCTCAAAATCATCTTCGTACGTTGCTGGGATGCGAACTTTGCCTTCCAGACGTAGAGCTCGAATGATCTACACGTGAAGCAGGTCATCCATGAATGGTATGTCAGCTATGGTCAGCTGAAGACAAGGTGAGAGATTCTAGACCAGTCTTACTTTTGTGAATGTGCCGTGCTGCTTCATGGCTGTGTAGGCCTTCTTGAGGCCAAACCCAGCGAGACTGGAAAGGTAATCGCACCCGGAAAAGATGCACATTTCCAGAAACTACGCCAAAAAGAGACATTAGAAATCAACGCTTCAAGGCAACGAATGAGTACATGAGCCGTTACCATTTGGTCAGTGAACATGTGGAAACTCAGTCCCTTGTTAATCTTGAGGTTGGCAGTCTGGATCTCCTGTGCGACACCATCACGGTCAAGCTTGAATAGCACAGTGTGGCAGCCAAAGGGGAGACAGTCCGAGTCTTCAGTGATCACGCCGTTGACGAGACCTTGCTGGATGAGATACGTCAGCTGCGCATCAGCTTCGTACGGAGCCACGACGTATTGCACGTTCATCCGCTTCAGTCTCTGTGGGCAATATCGGATAGAAACTGTGAGAATTCCATGGCGAAATCGCAGTTTAAACCAAGCAACGTACTTGAATGACACGGTGCGCCATGTATGGGGACACATCAGCAGCGCGTGTGAAGTATTTGCGCGCTTCCGTGTAATTGCGCTGCTTGAAACACTTGACGCCCAGCTCGCGGTTCTTGGCGCGAGCTCTAAAGGTAGCCAGTAGTGACGACGCATTAGTAAACAGCAACTAAGTGTGACGCAATAACGAAGGTTTGCTACGTACGCTCGACGATCTTCTTCGGTTCCTTTCTTCATTGGCAGCGGTCCGCCATCGAAGACCACGTACGGCGTAATGCCATTCTGGATCAGCGCCTGAACACGGTCCATAAAGTACGTGATGTACCTGCGAAACAAGGAGAGACCGTGAGTTATAGCTTGAACGCAGGGCGCAATGCTAGACACAAGTGTGTGTGCAGCGTAATACACGAACTTGTCCGTCTCCTGGCCCAAGCAAATCTCCTGGCTGCAGCTGTAAATGCCCCGATGCAGCCTGAAAGAACACGCAATGAGTCGCTCTACTCACTGGCTATTGGGCAATAAAACGCCACGCACCAGCAGTAGCCATCGATGGCGAGCGTCTGGCCTCTGTAGGCGCTCAGCTCCTTGGTCTCCGTGATGCTTTTGAGCACCGGCAACAGGCCGGAGATCCCCATGACCGACCTATTGACCTATCGACTGACTTTGCTGCTGGACGGCAGTCGGAGGAGATGGGGCGAGGACGCAAAAACCCAAACACCCAAGTCAGGTTGGCCTGTCAAAGAAATTGGCTGGAAAGCGTATTTTTCAATTTTTCAAAACTACGTAAATAACCAACATGAGTAAGATTTGCTCAAACGAACGTTTGATTGAGCAGCTCTCGAAAGGACGTCGTCATGCAGGACGAGAAGCAACAGAGGAATCCGCTGTTTGGCTACACTTGCGCCTCCATCGCGTGCCTGTGCGTTATAGACATCGTATTTAATGCCACGACCGAGTATGGGGACTTTGTGGGCGACACGGCGTCCTCCAACGTCAGTATCATCACCATGTACGTTGCAATGCGCGAGCTTACCAAGACCCATTCGTGATTAGTGCCTGCCATATATAGTGTTCAGGTGCTGCTGCAGATCTTTGTACTGGTACACGTGTTTGCTTTGCTGGGCGCAACGTTTCTCTTCCGCAGCGGACTCTTCGGTCTGCTCTACAAACGCTTTCGCAGTGTGCTCTGGATGCAGCCGGCCTACATTCTCCTCACGATCGTCTTGGGCACCGTGCGCTCGGTCAGTAGTTGAATCCACGTGATTGACGACGCTAGTCGCCTCACTAACTCTGCTGCTTATGATGTGACGATAGCACCAACTGGAGTCCAAGACAGAGCTCTTGGACATTTGGGACACTGATGAATACGTGGCGCTTTCGATCATTCACAAACTTGGGGCTGTGAGCTGCTATTGCTGCACGATCCACGCGATGGAAGAGTTGCGGAAGCCAAAGTTCTACAGTCATCACTATTGGATGCGACGCTAATTGACCAAGAAGTCAGAGAAAAGAGACCCAGGCAAGTAAAAATGCGGTTGTATCTACAGGAGACGACTGCTCCTCTGTTTCTTTAGCACATGCTTCTGTCTTTTTTAGAGTTTGCACAGCAACAGCAATTAACGCTGGAGCTTGGAGGCGTCCCACGTCATGACCGGCTCGTTCTCGCGGGCCGTAA
>JAADXR010000271.1:0-39304 GCA_023337935.1 Elongisporangium anandrum
AGCGCATGGACAGCTTCATCGTCTTCGGCGGCATCCTCATGAGCTTTCTCTGCCAGTACTACATCGTGCAGTTGTCTCCGTCTCTGTTAGCTTCCATCAAAGCGCTCGCGCTCGAGACCATGCTCCAGGAACGCCGGTCTTTTCTATTGTCGCCTATGCACCTGAGGTCGCCGTACGCGATGGAGCGGTATCCTGTGAAGTTGATCGGCTACGTGTTGCTTCCTGCCTTGAGTCCGACACCCATCGTGTTTATCTTGATCGTGCTTCGGAAGCTCACTGCATACGCTCGCCCTCGGCATATTGTTGTTCAACGTTCCGTAAGTATTTCTTCAACAGACCCAAAACGGGATGATACTCGAGTGCCGTACGGCAGTACATTTACGAATTTCGTGCTGTCAACAGGAGCCCAATTGGAAGCGATGTACGGTCTTCTCTCAGATTACGACAACTACGTGTTCATCAAGGGTATGCGCTTTGCTTCAGCAGACGGCATTTACGGTGCTGGCTTTCTGATCGTCAACCGCACGTTTCTTGTGCAAGTGAACGACATCTGGACCATTCTTTTCATTAAATTGTCTCGCAAGCCGTACCGACATATCTTCGTGTTTGCGTTGAAGGGTACTTCTGTGCAGAACACGGCGCTGCTGGTGTATCCTGAGACGTTTAGTATGAGAGATTTACTTCAGTTAAACATCAGCACGCTGTCATGACCGATATTCTACTAGCGACAGCGTTTGGATAGACCGGGAATGCCTGCTTCATGGGGGCAATGCATTGCTATTTGCATCTGTATGACATCCATAAATGTTGGTTTTGAAGCGCAGCCGTGTAGACCATTGCGTTGGTATCTCGCTTTTTTATAAAGTATAGGACGACCGGTATATATGCGTGGGTGAGCAAGCGAACGAGCTCAAGATGTACGTTTGGCATTTCATTTAGAGATGGGGGCTTTTACTTAAATACATCACATTAGTTCAATAATATGCATGCCTGCTTACCAATATTAACGCGTCAGGATGGAGAAGACAGATCTCCGTGAGGCATGATATTTGATTCCTACAAATAGGGTATTGTTTACGTAACTCGATCAACCATGTTTTCACTGTTATCACAAGTAGAGACCACTCCGGAAATGATTGTGCAGAAATTTTGTCTATTAGGTGCAGTATTTTCATATCAATTCGTATTTCGAGTTAAAAAATAAACACGCGTTTAATTGCTTTTCACTTTCGCTACAAACACACTCCTGTGGCTGTAACTTCACGAAAGAAACAGTTTTGGCATTCTATACTTTTAAATTGAAATGCAATTATTCGCGTTCCTCAACTTTCCGCTTCTTGGATTTCTTCTTCTTAGAAGATTCAGGTTTCTTAAATGGCTCCACGGGAGTCACGCAACTGCGTGCTGCCGAAGAACCTTCGATAGAAGCATCAACGCCATCACCAACAACGTTGACAACAACAGTGCAAATGCGAGGAAAGAGTAAAGAATCTTTCTGTCGTCGTCACGAGGTAGGCCACTGGCAACACCATTATGCTCGTAAACAAAACAACCAGCGCAGATGAAAAAATCCAAATCGATTCTTGGAAATCCGTTGACACGTTACGAATCACGAACGACAAATAGATGCCCATGACAAACACGATCGCTTTCCAGAAGATCAATAGAGCCGTGAAAATGAAACTCGATGATGTGCACTTTATGACGTCGACTTTGTTTGTTCCGAGACCAGCCCTCGATATTTTAGGATTTTTGGAACGTCAACGTACATCCAAGCAGAAAGTATAAGGAAATCCACCAAGAGAAAACCAAACAAAATCTTAAACATGGTAAAGGTTGATAGCACCATACGCTTCATGGATGATGATAAGAATACTCGATACACACGAAGCATTTTCACCACCAGCGACCCGAAAATGAGGGTAAACGCGTAAGCAATAATGCTCGGTCTTGCCACACAAAGATGATTATTTGGTTTCCCGGCGTACAAAATAGTCGCCCCACGCATCAGGATGCCACCAAATATCATGGTTTCCAAAAATTCATACTGGGAACGCTTGATGATCGGAAGCGAGCGGAAATAAAACACAAAGATCATCGCCAAAAACAAAACGAGCGCGATTAATCCAGCTAAACCTGCAGTCGCCTTGAATGCGCCTGAAGTATACGGAGCGTATTCGCAATCAAACAGCACATCCCCAGGCAAAGATTCCCCGCCTGTGCATTTAGATGATACTGACGCGTTCGTTGAATCTGGATTCAACCAGTAATAACTTGCAAGGCGCTTCGAGTGGGAATTGCAATCCGTGCTGTTGTAGCTGTAAAATGAAGAATCACACTCTGGCTTTGTCGTCACCCAGTCTCCCCACGTGTCGTAGTTTGTATTTAGCCATGAGCATGAGCGACTTGTAGTGCGTGGGTTTGGAATCGTCATTACGCCCCCATCACATTCAAACGGTAGGGAAGAGTTGTCAGGATCAGGATTGGCCCCTTGAAAAGTTACCTCCCGAGGAAACGAAGTAGCGTTACCATCACTGTCACAGCCACTTACGGAATATACCATATATTCTGCCATTGTGCATAGAGGCAGTGCATCCAACCATCCACTCCACGTATCATAATCCTCACAAATCCATTCGCATGCTGCTGAAAAGTAAGGGTCGTCTGCTGTACTAGCCTCGTTAACATAGTCCTTGAACAATTGATCCAAATTCAATTCGGACAGTGAAAACTTGGCAATAAATGACTGAATAATCTTGTTAGAACTAAGCCGCGTGGCTGCGTATTTCGAGAGTTTGTTGTATGGAAAATCCACATTCGCTGGGTTATCAGTCTTGTTTCCATAGCCATACTCCCCAAATTCTTCTGTGGCCGCTGCTACTTCTTGTGGTGCTGACCTTGGCAGCAGTATACGCTTGAAGATGTTTGGATGTTCAAAATGAAAAGGATCCGGCTCATAATGGTAAAATACTACAGCGGATCCAGTTTTCTGGCCATCTAATACATATTCTACCATGCCATCATATCCCAAAAAACAGAAATATGATGGAATCTTCAGATTGGCAAACACTGCCTGAACGTATGCCCGATCGTTATAATCATACATCATGACGACAACCATGCATTCACCACCTTGAGATTCTAGAGTTGTGCATGTGTCGGTCTTTGAACACGACTCCAAGCATCCCAAACTCCCATCTGCACATCCTGATTCTTTTGGCGGGTAGTATGATGCATTGCTTTTCAATGAGGAAATTGACAGATGACGCCGCAATTGTCGGCGAATTCAAGGACGAATTCACTCCGCTATCGATAAACGCTTTTGTTGTGTAGACACCACTCAGTCCAGAATAACCGACGCTTCCGAACGAACTGGACTCATTACCATAGATAGCATAGATAGCCTCGTAGCCGTCAGCCCATGACTCCAGATTGATATGAACTGGTGAGCAGATACCCATCCCAACAGAAGACATTCGTTGCGCCATTGCAGTCGAATATGGTACCTGACCTATTGCCTGCCCACCAAGGGTGGCGGAGACGTAGTTTCAAAGAATCTGCATCGATCACATCAGTAGTGCTTTTGCTCATGGACTAGGATACTCAAGCTGGAATTTAGAGTGGCAAATCCAATTGAGAGCAGCTATTTAAACTAAGAAACACGATTCAAATGCGACACGTGATTTTTCAACTCATGCAGGCCAGAATGTTGGAGATCATGGGGAGGTAGGCGTTCCTTTGGTTTTAGTGACTGATTACGAAGACGTATAAGACAAACAAAGCACACAGCAGTTTGACTAACCTCGAAGCTCTTCGTCCCATTCGTTTCACATTCAAATGTAGCCAAGCAATCGTACGTGCAGCTGAACGCGACCTTAAACGAGACCTTGAAGAATTGCACCTGGCATGCGATACAGAGCCCCATAAGCAGGAACAGAGCTATGAGTAGCCTCATAATGCTAGGAATGATCATCCACGTGCTGACCCACATGATGAAGAATGCGAGCAGCGTCGAGGAGGTCATGGTATGTACAGTAAGCGCAGAGTGACTACGCTCGCAGCTCTAGCACAGGCAGCTTGCTGATGTAGCGCGTGGAGCGCGAGACGTTGGACAGCACGCAGGCCAAGAAGTCGAGCAGGTGCCCGTTCATGAAAATCGTGAGGCTGTACTTAATAACAGGCGACAACGGGCACTCTTGAGTGTGGGAATATCACTATGGGCAGTGGTAGATTGAGCACGTAGACCACGCTCGTGTAGAACATGATGACGAACGCGAAGCGATTGACGCCCTCTTCAGCGCGTACTGATCCTGCGCATGACTCAGATGATGAGCCAGATCGTGTGGAGACCCACGACGAAGGAGATCCACAGGCGCTATGTGGAAACCCACGGTAAGCTGGGATGCCGCGCGCGTACAAAACGATGATCTTGGCCGGGCTACTGAACACGAAGTGGCTCATGGAGGTGCTGGTTTTGTGGTTGTTTTGTGGTTGATGTTGCACCTCACGGACAGACGCAGATCATCGACAGTTTGTACTGCATGTGCACGGCGCGCGTGTGCGTGAGCAGCAGCGTTCGTGCTGTACATGTCAGTACATGGAAGACAAGAAGCCCTGGTCGGTGCCGTCAAAGAACCGCATTTAGCTCAGGCCGCTGACCAGGCCGTGTAAAAATTGATGACCACGTAGCACATGACCAGCTCGTCGGCGTTGCGTACGAACACGAGCGGTGTTCGGGTACACGATGCGCTTCTATTCGAGCAGGTTCCACACTTGGAATTTGCTGGTCGAAGTTTTGTTGCGAATGGAAGTTTTTAGAAGAGCTGAAAATAGGTTTTCAACTGCTGGCATAGTCGTTCCGAAACCACCAAGAACCTCCCAGAGACCCTCGATGGGTCATTCGCAGTTTTGCTCAACTCTTAGGAACCAATTTAGCAAGACACGCCCCGTACGATCACCTGTGCAATGCACCTCACCTCCCGCTCTTACGTTCACCTCATGCCCGAGATGATCCAAGATGACCT
The DNA here is from genome assembly GCA_023337935.1 of Elongisporangium anandrum. Taxonomy (NCBI): domain Eukaryota; phylum Oomycota; class Peronosporomycetes; order Pythiales; family Pythiaceae; genus Elongisporangium; species Elongisporangium anandrum. The sequence goes on from JAADXR010000271.1 coordinate 5,025, forward strand.
CGAATACCCTGCTTATGGGCAGGTAACAACTATCGCGAGCGACTCGATTAACGTGCGCGGTCTTCATGACGCGCTCGGGAAAGTGTGGACAATTAAGCGAACCGACGCAGAAAAGGCCGTTGTTCCAGCGAAAGAGGCAAATGCAACCTCGATTGTCTCCGTCTGTCGTCGCGCGGTTGTTGTCAAATGGCAAGAAGAGTTTCATCATGGCCAAGTCACTCGAGTTGCAGCGAACCAAGCTACAGTACGTCTTAGCGACAGAGAAGTGATGGTGGCAGTAGCCGACAATTCGGTTTGCAAATCAGCCCGATAATGTGCCCACGTTTTCCGAAGTGGATGATCGCATAATCGATCAACTTCGCCATGATCCCAACCTGCTTGCTCGGTTTCGGTATTTGACATCCAAGGAAGTGAATCCGAGTCGGACCCATAACTAACATCCGGATCCTTCTGACCAGCGCCAGAGCAATATCGCATTCAGGCCACAACGGCCATCAAAACATGCCTTTGAACCATCCAGACCTGATCGGCTAATTCATGACCAAATCACTTCAGAAGATCAGCAAGGTAAGGATGCTCCTCTCTTTGTTGATAGTTTGATCAACTCTGATGCTGTTCTGTTCAAACCATACCCGAGTGTGTTGATCCGGCTTTACGATTTTCAATTTGGTATTCGTGGGCTATCTGTTCTTCATTTTATGCCAATGGATTTATCTGAAAAGGTCTCTTGGCTGACCACCGGCGGAACGAACTTCAGCAATTACTCATTGGCGACTCCGCTACCCACAGCTCCTCGAGCAAACCAAGTCAGTGAAATAATTACGTGTGTTCAGACTCTCGCCGTATATGCATCGGTGTAGTGCTCTGCCGATTTGCTTGACTTAGTTCAAACCATGCGGGGGTTTCTGCAGCGGTCAGTTACAGCATTCAACTGGAGCGCAGAAGATCTTCCAAGTCTTACTTTCTGGGTTAACTCTGTGTTTGAAGATTATAGAACAGCTATCGCACGCGGTACAAATGCCAAACGCAGTACAAGCTGGACAGCTCCAATGACTGCAACAATTTGCAGTTAAACTGCGTTGCTCTCTGTCCGATCGAATTTTGTCTGATCTTCGCAACGCAGTACAAGCTGGACAGCTCCAATGACTGCAACAATTTGTGTTGGGATCATCGAGTACGAATACAAACAACCCAAAGCCAAGTCATCACATCAGCAGGAAAAGTGGACCAACTGGCAAGTCAGACTACAGCATCCCCCCTGACGTATACGCAAATCTGCCCAAGCAAAATGGCAAGCAGCTCTGTCTGAAGTTTTTGTCACAGCAAGGCTGCATATCGAACAAGCCAGACATTTGCTATAAAAGCGACCGAGCTCATTTCATCCCAGAAAAATTGGACCCAAAGCTACGCGATCTGATTCAACATCGTTTCGGTGGCCTAAAGGTTGAACATGCCTCCATCTGAAGCGACACCTGCAGATGTGAGGTGTGTCTGCCCGGAAAACGTCATTCTTCGATTAACACCTCCACCAACCAAGAAGTACACTCTGTCGGTGTTTCATATTCTCCCAATTCGGATTCCTATCCGCACTCGGTGATGGATTCACCACTTTCGGCTTGTCCTGACTCGTCAAAGATCAAATGTGGCCTCTTTACAGTCAATGGAAAAGCACCTCTCTCTTCCTCTACTTTACGTTCATCATCTCTCATTGGCTACGCAGCCATCGAGTCATTCTCGGAACTGACCTCTGGATTAGCCAGTGCTCCCACAGCCTTGTGCAACTTCACGCTTTCAAAAGGAACCGCAAGCCACATCAAGAATGCTCTAGAAGTCGAGTCTCTTTCAGCAGAAGTTACCAAATCGATTCAGCTCAAGAAACTAGATTTCCGCAACGACGCAAGGTCTTTATAAAACGAATATGCAATCGACATGGTGGCAAAAGATACGTTCTCTCAAATTATCCGCCGATCTCGTTCGGACATCAAATCAGCTGCAAAACTGAATCGTGGTGAAACGTTGGTCGATAGCAGACCAAATAAATGTCTACATGCAGAAAGACTACGAGTATCACTGGCAGATTACGATCATGTACACTTCCTGATCGATATAATTGAGCATGGAATTATTCCTGCTTGGCTCGAACCTCCTGAGACTCAATCCACCCTACCACGAAATCACAAATCATGTCATCAGCATTTACAAGCAGTGACGCGAAGCATAAGAGATGGTCAAGATGCAGGACAATACTTGGTCGTCGACTTAGCGCTGCTGAGCGATTGGAAAGACGTATTTTGGAGTCCTCTTGGGGCTGTTGAAAACAATGGTGTGGTTCCTTCCGTTGAAATTCGCTTGATCCATAATCTTTCATTCCCTACGGACCATTCAATTAATGACGCGTTCGAGAAATCGACTGCTCCAGACATAAACTACGAGTATGTGACCAAACTTGCTCGCAGAATAGAAGATTTGGCCTCCCTTCATCCTACACATTCCATCTTGATGAAGATAGGTGATGTGAAGGGTGCCTTCAGGCACCTCATGACCAACGCAGGCCACGTTCACCGAATGGCGGCTACAATTCCTGCGCTTGACGTGTTAGTGATTGACTTGGCTGCGCCTTTTGGGTGGTCAGGATCCCCAATGTTCTATGCTGCCTTCGGCCGAGCTATAACCTGGCTCGTAGCCAACAACTGCCCTGCTTCGGTTTCGAATTCAAATGATCATGAACCATTCTTCGGCTATGAATGGGTTGATGATCATATCCTCATCGAATGCAACGTAAACAATCGACTGAAGCCACGCTCAGGCATGCTATGATGGCTGTTTTGGGACCGCGGTCCATAAATGAGTCAAAATTCTCCAGCTGGTCAACCTCTCTCAATGCCCTGGGCCTCGAATGGAACACTTTAGACCGCACGGTTTCGATTCCAGAAGAAAATATACAAAAAGGGCTACTCAGAGTTCATTCAAGACTGCAAAAAGGAAGCTCAACCCGCTGTGAATTACAAAAACTACTTGGTAGTCTGAGATACATTGGAATGTGCCTTCGTTCTGCGAAGCCATTTTATCAGCGTCTTCAGTCTATCTGCAACATGCTGCCTTTATTCGGATGTATTAAGCTATCGGCCGACGCGATGGCGGATCTGGAATGGTTTGCTCACATTCTTCAGTACGGTCGTATGCGTGGGCTCTCTCTTTCTATGTTTGGATCACTTCCTATGCCTTTGATCAATCTGTGTATGGATGCATCCGATCACGGACTGGCTATTCTCAATCCCTCATGTGACGAATTTATTCAGCTGGAATTTGACAAAGAAGAGCAGGACTTGGTCCAGGATTTTCATGACCACGGTGGTCTGGTCTCTATCAATGTTCGTGAATATTTGTGCATCGCCTTGGCCATATGGACTTGGGGGCCCTCATGGAAAAGACTTCTAATAACAGTCTAATCCACATCTGTTGTTGGAGTGATAACACGGCTGCTGTAGCGTGGACCAACAGGCTGTCTAGCCCCAACTCAATGAGCCAAGAAATTTATCGCGCAATTGGTCTAGGAGAAGCCAACTTCGACGTTCGCATGTCAGCTGCTCACTTAGCCGGATCAACCAATCGGATGGCTGACGCTGGATCGAGAGCCTCGTCAGAGCCTTTCCGGTCTGAATGGACTAACCTTTGTGCATTGTGGTCCCAGGTAAACGCGGAAACTCTACACAAATTTCTCATCTCTCTGCAAGCCAACTCACTGGCCCAGTCATCCTGTGACCGATACAAACGATCGTGGAGTCACTGGATTTCGTGGTGTGAGTTCATGCAACTACCGTGCTGGCTCTCCTCAAACCGGTCCAAACACTCCTACCAGCTTGCCTTATTCGCTGTTTATTGTTGGCGTTACGGCTGGAACAAAGATCAAGTCGGCAACTCAGCTTCGACCATCATCTCCAAGCTCAGCGATCTCGTGGCATCATCAGCGATCATGCGGATATGATGTCGGATTGCTGCCACGCCACAAGCTCGCAATCACCGGAATGCGGCGCAATGACCGACCTCCAGCAAAGAAATCCCCAGTCTCCATGCCCATTTTGCGGATCCTTTACAAGATGCTCAATTTCAGTCAAGCCCACGACCGTGTTATCTGGGGGGCTACGGTCATGGGCTTCTTCTTTCTTCTCCGCAGATCAGAGTATCTGGCAATAGGGCGAAAATCCCATGCCTTTGCAAATAGAAGATCGGACGTTAGATTTCTTGATGCTATGAACCGACCATGTGGAAGTCATCACGCAGTTCGCGTGTCAATAACCTTTTGTGGAAGCAAATCGGATCAGTTTCACGAAGGAACCGTAAGATCGCTTACAAGGTCAGGAAATTCCTGGTGCTGCCCAGTTCAAGCGGTGGGATTTCTAGTAGCCCACCATGAAGCACTCGGCGCCTCGCCAAATACACTGCTCTGCCAAGTGGCTTTTAAAGAAAACCTCCAGGTCACTGCGGTATCGAACGCTATCAAGCAAGCAACAGTACTGGCAGGTGAAGAAGCTGTATAGTATGGAAGTCATTCGCTCAGAAGTGGCGGTGCTACGGCGCTCTTTGGTGCTGGAGTCGACAGCCTAGCGATAAAGCTGTTTGGCAGATGGAAATCAGACGCGGTTGAGAGATACACGACTTTCAATGATCGACTTGCCGACACCCTCGCGTCGAAAATGGTAAATCGTGTGCATTAGCAGCGTCAAAATGGGCATCCTCCGCGCCACACCCTTTGCAGCGGAGGCGCTGCCAATACATCTCTCTTTATCCCTAAACTTGTTGAAAGTGACCAAACTGGTGGCTAGATATGTGCAGTCACGCGTGGCTGGGATCCATCGCAAATGCGTCTGCCAGGAATCTGTTGTGAGACGTGTTAAGCGTCACGAGGAACAACAGGAAATGGTCCACAGGTGTCCAGATCGTCTGCGAGAAGAGCAAGTAGCCAATGATCTCTAGTTGCTGCGCGGAGGACGAGGCTGTGGCGAAGCCAAAGCTGGCGAGCAAATTTAGATCGCGTCGTCTGGCCAGTGAATGTTGCAGTAATGTTGCGATTCAGTTGCACCAGCTTGAGTGGTAGCAGCTCAAGCAAACTTTTTTCTGGGGACAGCGTAGTTCTTTGAACTACGAATTGATATCTACACACCAAGCTGTAGTCATATCAGTATCACTACCTGACAACACATGGAACACAATATAACAAACCTTACCAATTCTTGAGCGACTAGATTTTGTGGATGGTGGGAGGGCAAGACGATGGCAGAGGGTTACTTCGTAATGTGGTTGTCAGTAAAAATGAAGCTTGGAACGAGAAAATTGAATAAACTCTATCAAATTATTATGCTTCTATTGTAGATTTTTCCGTTGGCCGTCGTTTCCAATATCCATCTTCATCTATGTCCAGGCGCCATTTAATGGTGTATATACTTGGTCGTAAGTTAGAACGAACTGGTGAATTATAAAGTGGCGGCAACGGAAAACAGCGAAGCAATTTGGACTGCCTAACACGAGACAATCCAACATACAGATGCTCAAACTTCCATTTTGGTGCTCCAGGCAAGCCTTGAAGAAGAAGGACGACGCGCTTCAATGTTGCTTCTTGAGCTTTCCAGGTGGTCATAACCATAGCCAGATCGACGGCACGTTGAAAGTAAGGTATAGAGACGGAATCGGAGGGTAATGAGCGTGGTAGTTTGATAGAGTGTTTTTCATTTCTGGATCGAGTGATTCCAACAGGTATAATTTTCGCTTCTTTTCCACAATTTGTTTCCATCGTTATCGTAAATCCATTCATTTTCCAGGTTGTATTGAGCCGGCCAAGTATAACCAACGAGGAGGCTGCCACCACTATTTGTTAGCTGGACGTTGATGTAGTCGGGCGGAGTGGGAATATCTATTATGTAATTTCCATTAAGATCTCCAGTACGAATGAGTGCGTTCATTGCTCGTGCCGTGTTTTGGTCTATCCAAGCAAGTGCATGCATAAGACATGCTGTGCCATTTGCTACACCCCATGCCAAATTGCCGTTACCATTGTCAAGGATTTATGCTGGCGCATTGGGAACAAAGTAGGCGAATAGATTCGGATACAAATCTTCGTCGTAAAGCCGATCAAGAAGTGAATGAGGAATGTTTTCTGCAATATCGAGTTTTCGTCGCCAGCGACAACCAATGTTTTGTTCATCCATAGTATAAGGTTGAGCTGTGCAAGCAAGCAACACAGCTTTATCCACGTTGCTGGTCACAAGAAAGGTTGTTTCATGTATCCATCTGCTGTCATTGGAGACGTCTTGACTTGTAAGTGGCTGGGAAATAGCTTGAACAACGCGAGGAGTAATAGAGCGATAGTTCTCGGATCTCCACCGCAATTCAATTGGATATTGTTTTGGTAATTGCTGGCAATCATTGAGGTTCGCTTGTTGATTTGGACATCCTTCAGCACGGTGTTGCTGTTGAAGGATGAAGATTTTAAATCTGGAAAATAGTGCTCCAGCTTTTATTTGAATTGGCTTCAATGCTTTTAAATACATCATTTTGCAAAGAGATGTGCCCATGAGCACATCAAGTTGCAAAAAATCGCCTACGAGGAGAATAGAGACGCCACCAAAAGTTAAACTGGGGTCGTAAAGTGCGCGCAATCTCTCACCCATCAACACCAATAAAGTATCGCTTAACATTGACACTTCATCGACAACGATTACACCAACTGTGTCGTCAAACTGCAATCGCATATGAGCAAGCGCCTTAGCTGATAGATTGGGACCAAGATGAACCTTGAAAGCAGAGTGAAATGTTTGTCCACCTGAAAGTTGAAATGCACCAGCACCAGTCGGGCACGTGCATATAACCTTGAGACCTAGTGTTGCTAAAACAGATTTTACACATCTGACTACAAAAGATTTTCCCGTGCCTGCACCACCGTGCATAAGCGTGAGAGACTGTTGGTGGTTTTGTTCGGAATGGAAACGGATCCACTGCAGCACATTTTTCTGGCCACACGATAACATGTGTGTACGTACATCTGAATTCGTTTGGGGGGGTTGCGTCTTGTAGGTCGCCAATGGTTCGCCTTAAGTGTCTGTTAGTCAAGTTATCTCGATGAATTTGATCTCCAGGCAAATGCAGTGACAAAGATGGCATTTTCTGTATATTAGTTTCAATTTTGTCGAAATCTGGGTAACTTTGAACAGTATCTAATATGCCGTAGATGATGTAGGAAAGGCCACATGTATCGTCCACGTTGGCCTTTCCTACATGTTGCAGAGTGTGTGTGAATATTTGTAGCCATAAGGCGACGTTCAACTACGTTCATAAAAGAACCAAAGTCGATGACAGCTTTTGGTGATTCAGTTTCGCATGCGCGTGGAACACGATCAATGGAATTCATTGAATCTTTGTACCAGTTCCATGTTTCTGCGGATTCATGATTTAACGAAACACAGTCAATCCAATTTGAAGGAATATTCGTCATGTTGGTACTTGCAGCTAATCGGGTCAGCAACTCAGGATTATATGCTGAGTTGTGGATTGTCATGTGGCAATCTTCCATCAACTTGAGGTTCGATAACTCCTATATACCCGGCTACTTTTCCGTATGCACCAGTTTCACGCTCGAGAAAGTTTCGACTAACACGAGAGCGATTCGCCATCGGACAGCGGATAATGGATTCAGTAACAAGGTGTAGACATCTTTGAAAAGCGAAAGCAGCCTGGGCTGGATATTGGTTGCTATCTTTGAGTCGTGATCTAGCGTTAGATTGTAATTCGTTTGGTAAATCTTCCCATTTACATTCTTTGTTATTGTAGATATAGCTTGTGTCATTCCATTTTTTTGTTTTTCTCAGTTGAATAACGCGGTGAAGGATTAGATCGTCATGTTCCGGTGGCGCCACAGTGACAAAGTGTTGAGGCAAACCAAATTTGTATCGCATAGCAGCAATTTTTGGTCGGGTGGTTGCACGCTCGAAAGGTGAAAATGGAACAGTACCGCCAACCAATGATAGCAAGCGCAATAGTACAGCATTCAATCTTTTGGTTTCATGGGATTCTGGATTTAAACTTGCATCAGTCAGTGCTTGTTTAAATGCTGAAGTGCTAGCTAATTCGCCAAACTTGGTCAATACATTGGCGTGACTTGTACTTATTGCTGCTGCTTTTCGAATTGTAGAATGCCGCTGAAGCTGATTAAAAGCAGTAGCAACAAACATGAGATTTGATTCAAATCTTCCGTCATAGTAATGCATAAGATGTCGTAACAAAGACGCTGACAGTGATCCGCGAGGTAACATGTGGCCACCAGTTAAAAACAGCGTTGGGAATGCGGCTGCGAACATTTCACCATTTTCATCCCATTCGGACAGAGGTACGTAATCTCTCTGAACGTAAACAATATCAGGATTTGAGCTACATGACTCATGATTGGTATTTTGGTTTAGCGCATCCAACATTGCACTATTAACCCCTGTCTTGACACTATCTCCGTCGCATACAGCACTTTTTAATACTGCTGAAGAGTGGACTAATATGTCTGCGTTAGCACCTTCCTCTGTTTGATCAGTTTGCTGAAAATTATCTTCACTGTATCTCTCTGAATACATTTCATCTTCAACGTGATGAACAGCTGTAGAGTCGTCTATCACAATTGATTGCTCAATCTGATCAGTCATTTCTGCTAAGACTGTAGCAGCCTGATTTGATTCATCAACAGTGATGGAATGAGCCACAAAGTAACTGTGAATTTTACAAAGCGTGTGTAGCCATTTGTAGATAGATACCACTGGCAGTTCGTACAACTTTCGAAATGACTTCTTCTTAATTCTCCAGACCTCGGTTGGACCTATAAAAGTTACTCTTGGGAAATCGTCAATATGTACTGTTGGTAACACATTATGACATACTTGTGGTCCGTTCGACGGAAAGCATATGGCATGGCCACTGGAATGCTTTCCGGATAGCGTTAGCTCAATGCCAAAACAACGAACCGGAGAGACACATTGGGTAGCAACCATATTCAGCCTAGGTAAATTTCCATATCTACCGTAATCATGGTCATTAGCGATGGTGAATTGAGATCGGCGTGGGTTTAAAGCACACGTCTTGCAAAGTGTAGCTCGCTGTCGATCTGGAACAAGGTCTGGATTGAGAAAGTAGAATTTGCCATCTTCGTCGTGCATAATTTGATAGCGATTGAACAGAACATCATGGGGTAGCGAACCATATTTCATGTCAAACTCTTCATCAGTGACCAGAAAATTTGCATGTACTTGGTCAAGTCGCAAAATCACGAGTGTATCTTCACGTCCAATCAGCAATTCGCAGCAAGACGCGCATGCACCAATTGTCAAATTTGTAGCATCATGATATGCAGCTAGTCGCTGACAGCATTCTGCGACGGACCCGTCAGGAGGTGAATCTAAACAGCACTTTAATTGTTCCTGGAGGTAGACGTTATCTCGAATACGTTCATTGTTGTGAACGAACGCGTTTGGGTTAGATGCACTGCAGTGGAAGTAATAGAGAGCTAGTCGTGGATCTGTCGTATAATTTTGTTTGTCGGTGATTAGATTCAGATCGGCAGCAGATATCATGTTCATGTTCATAATAGCATTCGCCAAACGTTGTAGGCGCCTATGTTCCACCTGATGCTCAACTTGGCGTCGCAATCTCTTGCTTATTGCGGTGGCATTGTCGTCACTCATCTCATCTTGACTCCGACGCTTCATGTAGATTTTTTTTAATGCGCCGAAAGCTAAATATCCTCTTCATGACTGTTTCGTTTTTATATAACGTATAAAAATCTCATACGATATGATGAATGAATTGTGATAATTGCTTCATAATTAAAGTGTAGCAGGAAATCAGACTATTTTCGATAATCGAAGTCGAAACATGTGCAGATCTCTTTGTAATGATGAACAAAATACTGTATCTACGAGAATACTAAATGAATCAAATGATTTGAACGTAATTATAATGTCTTGATTGACTGCCCTTGTTTGCTGATGCTGCTATATATACAAAACACTGATTTGCTCAATCGCTTTCTTATGCTAGTCATCGTCGTTGCTTGTGTCGACATTGACATTTTCGAGGTCAATTTTACGATCGTTTTTTCGGATCGTAATAGAAGCCAATGTACTGGTGACTTGGCAAGATACGTCACGAAAAGCTTCCACCCTGTTGATTCTGTTCAGAGTTATAACATCACCGTCGTCGGGAAGCAGGTTGTTGTCTGAGGAAATTCCAAAGATTGATATTGTAACCAATTCCTCGTCGACAGTCAAGTAGATAATGTCGTACTTGTCGCGAAGTTTCTATGAAGTGTAGAATATTTGTTAGCGGCTACAACAAATCAATTTAAGCTAAATTTCCTTTTGCATCTTGCGCAATCGCTCTGGTGAGGAAGGATTGATGAGGTGCAGGCGGACGACAGGTCCAGTACGCACCGTTTGGTCAGTCTTCCAAACCACACGACCTTCAATTCGGACTTGGTTCCGTACAGCAGACATCATTAACGGAGATGAATGTCCGCAGCTCTACATATATCCACACATTTGTTAATTTGCATCCACCAGTGCCGTATTGCTGAATGTTTATACCATCAACAACTGAAATGATTGGTCTTGGGTCGATAGATTGGTTCGCTGATATTCCGGCATTTCGGATCTTAATCGCTTTGCTAATCTTCTGCAAAGGTGACATCACTTTTTCATCGGGGCACTTGGTTTGCGTGGATTAACGTAGAGCATGCGTCAACAACAACGTATCCGTAGCATCAGCGGTGGGAACTGAATGTCCGTTTGTCTTGCGTTTTTGCGGTGCTGGTTCGATTGATAGTTGAGCGATGTCGTCTGCTATCGGTGGCTCTTGCCGTCCCCGACGCTTTCTGTCACCAGAAGATGCGCTCAAGTGTTCACTGGTGTTCCAAAGCAAAAATGGCAAATCTATGGCATAATAGCTGGGTTGTAGGCTTGATTTAGCGGATATTGTGATTCTCTCAGGATGTATGAACCCACGTGGTTACATCAATTTAAATGGCGACAACAGCATTGTTGGAAATTAACGTTTTTAACAACAACTGGCCATTGTTGTTTAAATTTTATACGAGATTAGCAGTCAAATTTCCACAACGGCGACTTTTTCAAAACAAAAACGGACGGTGTCGCTGATTTTAGGAGACAGGATTCTTGAGGAATATTTTAATAGCGTATCCATGGTGCAACATTGCTGAGAGTTCATAAAGGCTGCAACGCTGTATAAGTTTGTTTTGATAGACAGGCAACTAATGTAAGTCGTTTAAACTCACCAAACTTAACCGTTGAGGAGCCGTTGAAGACAGTTAGATTTTAGCCTTCAATAAGCTGTCACGTCTACAATGCTCAATAAGGGCAACGGCAATTCCGCAGTAACGACTACAGTGCCCGTACAATGGCACTCAACCAAGGCGTTATTGGTATAGATCAGACGATTACTAGTTGTCAACTTGTAGTGGCTGTAGTGAAGGCTCGATATATTAAAATTACGGTGAGCTTTTAAGTTACACGCTGCATCATTTTAGTGGTCAAACTGGTTTTGTTTTCTAGCTTCTAGTCAAACTAAAAGCCGTCCATCATAATATAAATTTGCAGTCGCAATTCAATGGGCACATAGTGTAAATTGTGAATCCATTTTAAAAAAATCAGAGAATAGGGTTGATTTTGAAATGCATATTTTGGCTTAGCTTGATCAGCTAGAAAATAAGGTTTACGTTGACGTCGTTGGCGTTAGCAAGAAGAGACACTGACAGTTTTACAACCCAACTTTACTCCGGAATACACCGGTACAGTTGGGCCCCACCATCAATGCCACTCTCGTGCTTCTCGGTTGGCGTTTTCAGAAATGAAGTTGTGAAAGACGGCTCAATAGTCTATATGATCCAAACGCTTGCGGTAACGGTATAGTACCGTGAAACGTTCCATATATTTGTTCAATCCAACCCCTCTCGGCCCGATAGGGTACGCACCTAGTATCCAACGCACATGCGTGTGCGTCTGGCTCCCATGTTTGGTTTCCAGCAAACTTTAACCTAAAATTAAGCCTTTAGATCATCCATAGTTTGCGCAAATGGGTGTGCACCTAGCCTCAAGTAGCTGCCTCCGACTGGCTTTTGGGCACTATTTGGGTACTAACTCTTGAGGTTCTGGACTAAAAAGGAATAATCAATTGCACTTATAAAAATTTGATGTTCAAATCAGGATCTTTGTTTTGTCTATATTTGGCACGACAGGGTGCACTTAGCACCCAATGCGGCTGTGACTCTGTTTGACTGGCTTTGGGTACGAACCCTAGAAGATCTCGCGAATAAAAACGTTCAGATGCACTCATACACATTTTAGCTTAGATCATTGTTTATCGATATTTGGCGCGATAGGGTGTGCACCTAGGATCCAATGCACTTGCGACTACGATTGGGTGATCTTTGGGTACCAACGTTTGACGTTAAGCCACCTCAATTGCTCAGTAGCAGTTGCGTTTCTTTTCATATTGATTTTCCTTTTTTGCGAGAACATTTTCCAAATGGCAGCGCGAGCGTCACAGCACACTACCGGTCCGCGAATTGCCACTCCGCCAGCAAAGCGTATATTTACGCAAGCAGCATTTCACAAACTCTGCCTTCAAGTTGTGGCATCCAAGTCGTTCCCGACAAAAGGGATCAACACGCATGCCACTCAAAAGATCTGGTGCTATTTGCGTCCTGATCCGTTCAAGAAGCCTAAGATCTCTCAGCTTCGTGCGCAAATCCAAGAAATTGTGGATACTACGAACGCGCAAATGATATCAGCCAAGGACTTGCCTTTCTACGATGATGATGGTATGAAGTGCGTCGGTATCGAAACCCCGTACTACGGTGAGGTCGAGGCTGTGGCCGACACCAACAGGCCCCGGACCCAGATTCGCATCATGCCCGGCCCGAATGTACTGGGACCAGGCAAACGCCTAATTCACGTTGACCATGATGTAGCCATACGTCGCCACGTCCCATCGTCAGAGATCCACAACGGATGCCCTGGCTGGTTGCTCTGGCGTACGATATCCTTTGCACACGGGGGAACAATGTGTTACGGTCAGGTTACTGGCTATACAAGTACTCACTACACGGTGGACTGCCATGATGGGCCACCGAGACTTCACCCGTCATCGCCGTAATTCTACGGAGAGCCCGGCTTGTACGAACGCTGTCGACATCTGATGCGCTTGCAACGGCGCATTCACACCTGCTGGACCGGCTACTGGGCGAAAATGGGCACGACGCAACCAGGAATATTGCCAAAATCATTGCAGACATCGCACGGACCGGCTCCAGCCCACGAGTTGATGATACCTTTCCGTGGACGTGCCCACGCTTAGGAAGAAGAAAGCTCACCCGTGTCGGCCACGTGATTAATTTTGCTTAATACGTGGACGGTGGCAAGCGACCTCCATCAAATACGCAACTGGGAGCTTGGTATTGTGATGATGGGCTCTATTACATGCCTCATACACCGACTGAGCAACCAACCTTTGCTGAAGATCCGAACTTCGCCGACGACGCCGAAGATGACCGTTTTGAAGAGCTCCTGTCATCCATCGCACAAAAAACTTCGCTAGGGAAACGCCGCCGAGACTCCGCCTGTGCGCAAGTCTCATCATCTAGTCAGGCCGAACGCGACGCACCAGCGCCGCCCCCATCGGTAGATACCTCGACTCATGCGTTACTCATGGCAATAATGGCTCAGCAGCAACTGCTGGTCGAATGTGGCTAAGCTTGCGCAGCATCAGCAAATGGCCCCACAATCAAGCGGTTCTAATTAATCAGCAGCGATACCCCCAGTGCTTGCTTCCGCCATCTCCGACCTTGTGTCTCAAGCCGACAAACCAGTGGATCGAAACCACAGTTTCCGACCGTCGCTGGCTCAGCAAGCACTCCATCGCTTGATCACTTCGCCAGATCACAGAGGTAAGAACCATGCAACGTTTATTGAGTATGCACGTGACTCCCCAGCGACCAAGTTTCTTCCAAACTCAGCCGTGATGAGCCGTCTCTACGATTTCCAGTTTGGTGTGTGTGCGCTATCAGTCCTTCACTTTGCGCGCTTTGATCTCGAGTCTGCGATGGAGTCTACCGACGCACATCGAGTCAACATCCGCAATTACAGTGTCAAGATGGAGCTTCCACCAGTGCCCCCGTTACCGACTCACCAGGAGCTCTCTACAGCGCTGTTAGCAATTGGCATGTATGCTGATGAATTCTTTGCCTCAATCACCAAGCAATTTGTGTCGGCAGCGCGCGCCTTCTGTGATGAACTCCACGACTACGAGCCATGGTCACCTACAGAGACCCGTGCGCTTTCGCTGTGGTTCAGCAAAGTATTTGCAGCGTATCGACGGGCCGCAATGAAGGACCTCCAGTCCTGTGGAATCAGTCGCTCCCAAATCCGCAGTCGCTTCTGCATGCAAGATCCAGAACTCAGCGGTGTTCTGCTCAAGATATCACGGTACGGCATGCGTGCAGCACAAGGGACTCGCACTTCGACAACCATAAAAGGAACCAAGGACAGCCATATGAACACGCGCGTCGACCGAGCTCCACCTACAACTCAATGCCAACAGCAATCCCGTCGCGTTCCCCGAGCGGTACTGGCGGCTGTACCACGCCAAGGCGACCGCCAGCTCTGCTTGAGATATATATCTGCTCAAGGGTGTCCGTCCCAGACGCCAGACAGATGTATGCACTCGTTCTAGCGCGCTTTGAACCGAATCACATCAATCGTGTCGTTCAAGACTTTATCATCGAGCGTTATGGAGGCCTTCGATCACGTGTGGGATCAACGTGAATCTCTGACAGGCAGTCAGGTCCTCTCAACTGCCCACGGATCACAGTTGCAATCGTCTCTCAAGTCCGTCAAGCTCTTGAAAGACGCCTTCGCGTTGCTGAGGATCTACGAGATCAAGTACACAAGACGGCCTTTGAAAACGCAGATGTGCCATTTCCGGTTACGAATGTGCCACTTGGCATCGGCCCCAATGGCAAACGGTCATTTTCAATTGATCGGGCGAGTGCCCTGGCCGTTTCCGACCTTGTGATCAAATGCGGACTATCACTACAAGAGACGATCCGACTCTGGCTCAGTCAAACCACTGCACGGAGCGATGTGCGCCCCAGCCCGCAAAATAATAAGTGAGAGCCAAAATCGGGCAGAGCGGTCTTCTATTTTGAGTATAAATCAATGTCGGTTCAGCTCGAGCCATTCATTCAAAACCTAAACAAGGTTTTAAACTAGCTAATAGGAGAGTGCCACGTGTGGTCGCAAAGCCACGCGACCAGTCACAAACAAACCAGACTCCCGATAAAAGATCTCTCCCCTCACTCTTCGTTTTTGGGTCCGAACCCCCCAGATCTCCAGTCGTGGACACAGCCCAGAGCCGGCTGCCTTCCCCACCCCGCACCCACCCCCTACGACGACGCGGCTAGGTGGACGAGCGCAGGGCTATGCCCTGAGATGGCAGGATCAATACCTGCCGTCGTCAATCAAACCTGGGTGGAGGCTTCCGGTTCAGTGCTCTGCCATGAAGTCACAAACGCCGCTTCACGTTTGTATCCCTCTCTATTATGCGTATGCTGTGATTGCTATGGTGTTTGGCGCAACTAATGACACGTTTATTCAACCAGAGCATCGTCCTACACGTGGCCAATATTGGCAAGGATGTCTTGTGTCTGCAGGAGCTGGATCAACGATGCCTTCAGTGGCGAGAAGCAGATTGTGCGCCACGACGCGATCATCGAGTGCTCCCGCCTTGTGCAGTGGTCGCAGTGCTCGCAACACGCACCCTGATCCCTTGGCGTTGTTGTTGAAGGTCTTGAGGAACGCGAGCACGGATGCCTCAGCGCGACGGCCAACCTCCAGCACTTGGTCCTTGTAGACGAAGCCGTCCTCCAGGAACAGCTTCATGAAGGCGACGACGTGGCGAGACTCCGACTTCGTCTGGCGGTCGGCCGAACTCCACAGGCGGGGTGTCTTCGTGTACCACTCGTACCACGTGGCGGACAAGTTCGTTGCTTGTTTTTTCCTGCGCTTTGGCTTCTTCTCTTGGTCTGACGTTTCTTCAGCTTGGACTTCTTCGCATGTAGCTTGTTGCTGTTGCAACCCCTTTGACTTGAGCATCTCGGCTTCGACGATTGTCAAGCGTGCAGCTAGGGCCTTGTTGGATGCGATAAGCTCGTGAATGACAGCCACTAGGTGACAAATTTCCGGACATTCATGCTTCTCTTGTGGTTGATCTTTTTCTCGAACAGAAACCGCTTGCTTCCTCGTTGAGCGCTACGGACCCGCAAGCAACTCGGCCGTCGAGATGTCTGCTGCAACCAAGCACTCTTCTACGCGCGTGACGATAGGAGAAGCAGGTGCCAGTGCCTTCAGCTGCGGATAGTATCGCACGAAATAAGCGGTAAGTACGCTTAGTACTTTGGGACTCACGTTGAGCCGCTGTTCCTTGAGAACTGTGCAGGTGCTGAACAAGAGCTCCTACAGACGCCCAAGCCGCTCCTGCGTCGTCTGATCTTGCGCAGATACGCCGATGACCGAGGGTGAAGCGTCGATGTCCCAGCCGCTCAGCACTCGAGCCACCTTGCGATCCTCCCGTGCCGTGTTGGTGATGTAGGAGAAGGCCTTACTGGTCTTCGTCATATCCCACGCGCCGCGGTCGAAAATCCATCGGGCGGCAAGGCGGTCATCGCCGTTTGCGTGCTGCGCCCCACCACGGTGGAAGGAGTGCGAGGTCAACTCGGCGGTGATTCCTGCGGGCTCAGCCACACGCTTCAGCATCCTGTTCACGTGGCCCTGCATGCTGTCTTCACCGCGCTTCACGTCCCCGGCTCGCGATTTCTTCTGCCCCGACGGTGGTTCAGCGCTTGAAGGTGCGTCGTCGCACAGCTCGATGGTCGACACCACAGCAAGTTGAAGCAACTCCAGTTCGGCTGACAGCAGATCTTGAAGAGGTGCGCCAGCGTCGAGCATCGAAGCAGTAGCGGCATGAGGCACGAGTCCAGGAAGCTGTCCAAGCAACGATGCGCATGGAGCTTCCTGCATCGCTAGCACAACCGCCAGCGAATGCAGCGGGCAGGTCAGTAGGTCCCCCTTGTGTGGGACAAGCGTGAGACCCTGTTTCTCTGCCGTCTTGATGCGCAGCAGCCGCAGGTAAAACACTCAATTGACTGACACTGACACGTGTTGCTTCTGAATGTTGCCAATATCCGAAGACTGACCGAAGCAGTGCCACATCAATCATGCCAGCGCAGCGTCCTGGTAGTCGGTGTTGGCCCACGCCGTACTGTAGACGTAGGAAATCAGAGACCGTAAATCCTCTTTAGTACAGAGAGGTGCCTTGTTAGTTAAGCCACCGCTTTCACGCTTCAAACAATGCTTATCTATCGTTTTTCCTTGCTTCAGCAAGACCAGCTCTGTAGCTACACGCAAGTGTGGATTCTCGTCGAAAAGCCAGAGCTTAACGTTTGTATAATATGAAGACGCAGTGTTTCGAGCTAGCTTACCTTTCTTACCTTCATTCACAGCTAGATAGAAGCCGAAGCGATCCATCGTAGCCGCAAGACGTTTACCAGAGGCATCCATGAGAATGCTGGCCTGGACAAACGCCAAGCTCACACCCTCATGCTCCAGCATCCGTTTGAAGGCGCTTATCGCCGTGGCACGAGCCTTTTGGGTGGTCGTTGGCACGAATGCAGACAGGCTCATCGTGCGCTTGTCTGTTTTTCTAAAGTGTCAGACGTGTGGATGGTTGCCTGGCTGCCTGCCTACATAACCTCCACTAATCTAGGATTATACCGGATTGTCTGAATCCCAGCAATATTTTCGAAATATATTTTTGACTTGGCTGCACTATATAGATATCCATATTATGCTAGGAGTTCCGACAAATATTTGTCAGAATCGGTCGGAATCAAAACCCTAACCCTAATTTATGCCATTGGTCAAAAGGGTTTACAGAGAGTGATTCTATTGGATAAAACTGTATTATTTATGACAATTTCAACTCTCGCCAAACTGTCTGTCGGAAAGATCACTATATACATCCATACAGAATATACTGCGAGGCACCAGGACAGGAACTGTGTTTATGCGATTCGTAAAGTTATGAGTTAATACGCTTAATATTATGTGCTATTGGTTTTAAAAAATGTGCCAACCACGAATCGCAATGAGAAGCCCAGTATTAAATTTTGCGCGCTCTATGACTGCGCGTCTCCATGATCGGTATCGATGTTGGATGACACGTGCCTTGTCATGTTCGATGGCTGGCCGATGTGCAAAATATGTATCAATCGTATAAGTTACAAGACTTGGTGTGATGCATGGAAGAGAGCTTGCACTGAATGCACTTTTGCCAGCCGAATTCGAGGTCGCGATACGAAAATAGTACAGCGTTTGTGGGCGCAAGAATGTCGCCAGAAGCTCACAGCCGCCACTGTAAATGACCATCTCATGCTCCTCATCAGTTGTAGATGCATCTGTCCCACGCTTGCATAGTACACGAGAAGTGTACTGCAAATGAAAGGCAGCAATGTGTGAACCTCCGTCGTGAGCAGGAAGTTCCCATTTGATATTGACTTTTGTTGGCTCAACATGTCCTTCAATAACCGGTGCAGCCATGATCACAGCAGGCACCTCTGCTGGTGCAGTGTTCAAAGCTCGACTGTTTACGCTTGCCCTTCCAGATCCGAGTGCATTAACAGCACTAAGCACAACGCTATAAAATGTATTCCCTCGGAGTTTGTGGATCGTAAATGTTGACGGGTATCCCTTCGATTGGCTATCAATTCGCTGTTGTCCGTCCGAATTAACAGCATTGCTATTTTCGTCCAGTTCTGAAGGAAATAGTGAAAATTCACGCTCCACACGTTTGCTTGCAATTCCAAGCTGCATTTCTTCGCTGAATAAACCCACATCATATCTCAAGATGGCCATTCCATTGTCAGCAGGTGCCTTGAATCCAATCGTGATGGTATGCGATGTTGTTTCAAGAATCTTTGGTTGTTCTGGTGCATCAGGAACGTCACAAAGTGTCAGCACTTTTTCACTTGAAGGCGAGAAATCTGAGTCACAAACATTGTTGTCGATTAAATTGGACGCCGAAACGCGAACAGAGACGCTTTTTCCAGGCACGAGGCCAGGAATAGTGTACCAAGTGCCCGTAATGGAGCGCGTAAGAAAAACGATTGAGTTTTGAGTGAGCACGTTCAGACCATTGGTTGTAGCGCTGTTATTGCTGTCATCAAAGATGGGATTGTCGTATGTATCGAATGTCTGTGTCCATTGGAGAGTGTACTGGAGAATTTCGCAGCCATTGCATTTGGGCTTGATCCACTCAATATCAATGTGGCGCTTTGCAATTTCCGTGACTATTGGTCTTTCTGGGGCATCGGGTGCCGTGGAATTCATTTTCACATAATCGCTTGGACGCGAAAATTGACCAAGACCGCATCGATTTTCAGCAGCTACCACGAATTGGTATACCTCTCCAGGCCACAGCCCATGCAGCGTATACGAGTACTCAGTTGGCCCCAAAGGTGTTTTGTTGTCTTTCTTGATTGCGCGGTGCTTTCGCAAAGAATTCTTCACCGGAGCTCGCTTCAGGTATTTTGGTGACCTGGTTTCGTTTGGATTGATTCGTTCAAGATCGTCCAGTGGTATTGAAAGTTCAAGGATGGGCACGAAGACACTGTTCTCAGGCAAACAACGTAGTGTATACGCGAGAATACGAGCGCCATTGGCACTCGGCTGTGTCCACATCAAATGAATCTGGGTGGCTTGACGATCCGAAAATCTGACAGGTTTTTCAATTTGCGAAGGCACAAAGGCAAGAGTCTCAATAGACTCAGACGGTATGCTAAAGTCGCTGACACCGATCTACAAAACAATTACGTCATATTCCTGGATTACACAGAAAATAATCAGCTTTTGCAGCACCCACCGCATTTACAGCTGCCGCTTGTATAGTGTACTGAACTCCTGGTCGAAGATGTTCGACCTTTGCAGTTGTAAACTTCGCATCAATCTCGAGATCTGCTACTGTCATTTGCGGTGTGTCCTCTAGTTCATCTTCAATGACAATTGAAGGCACGCGAACTGTTCGTATAATGTATCTCAAGAGCTTGGAGCCGTTAGCAAGGGGAGCCTGCCATTCAATCGTGATCGCAAACCGATCAGCAGTAACCAAAACTGGAGCTTCGGGCTGATCAGGATGCGACGGTCGAA
The DNA here is from genome assembly GCA_023337935.1 of Elongisporangium anandrum. Lineage (NCBI taxonomy): Eukaryota > Oomycota > Peronosporomycetes > Pythiales > Pythiaceae > Elongisporangium > Elongisporangium anandrum. Next base: position 25,328 of record JAADXR010000271.1, read on the forward strand.
CTCTCCACATAATAACATTGGTATCATCGCCTGAAGATATTACAAATACACCACTTGGATCGAAGGCGCAAAATGAGACCGCATCATAGTGGCCCGTCAAAGTATACACGCACTCGACTGGGTCAGGGCTATTCCTTCGCCAGATCTTTACTAGATTGTCCTTCCCACCAGTACTTAAGAGCATCTCCTGTGGTTGTCCATCGATCACAGATAATGGTGAAGAAAGCGAGCAGCACGTGATTGGTGCTTCATGAGCTTCACGGACTGTTTCAATCACAAGTCCATCGTTCAATGACCAGTATTTTATGGATTTGTCGAGAGATACCGTCACGACCAGGTCACATTCTTTAGCGACTGCACACGATGTGATAGTTGACGTATGAGAACTAAAGAAGCCAGCCTAGTGAATGTAAAAATTCGCGTTATTGTGTTGGCTCATCAATCAAGAATGTAAGGCATACCCTACCGTCGTCTTCTTGCTGAACTCGCGAATCAGTTGACCGTTTGCATCAGCGCACAATGGCTTCCATGTCAGCTGACTTGAACTTGATTCATGATTGCAAAGAGCTGCTGAAGGATTTAAAAGCTGCTCAAAGTCAAACGACTCCATTTGTTGCAATTCTCGTTCCCATTTTTCAAGAACCGACATAGATGACTTGTCGTCTGGCTTTACCATCTGATCTGACTGTGAGACTTCTGTTCCTGAATTTTCGACTGAGGTGGCATGCAAGTCAGACAACTGCATTTCGCTTTCAGACCGTAGGTTATCCGCTTGGTCGATTTCATTATATGTGGGCTCTTTGACAATTTCGATTGGCAGCACTGTCTGTTGAGTTTCCTTGTTTGCAAATGCGAAAATTGACGAGATATCTTGATCACAAACGCTGTGAACATTTTGATTTCCATCCATTTCGGAATCAGACGGAATCTGTAGCTTCAATATTCGCTTGGAATGCAATCCATTATTGGCAGAGTATATCCAATCATGATTGGGAACCAACGCTGCAATCGTGTCGTCAAAGCCAAGAAGCTCTAGCAAACGATTCACTGAAAGCGTCTGCGGTATTGAGCTTTCCCACTTTCGTCGCTCATGTTCCAGCAGTGATTCATCTCGTGATGGTGCCTCTTGGCCACTCCCTTGACTGAAACTCGATGTATCCCAAACTTTGATACAGCAATCTCCGCACGTCAGCAGCATTTGATCATCCGACGTAAAAGTACAGCAAGTCGCTGCATTCTCATGCACAGGAAATATCTGAACGAGTTTTAAGCCTTCGGTTATTTGGATTCCTGGTTCAACACTCCACAGTATGCAAGTTGAGTCCCACGAACATGTAGCCAGCAGACGACCATGGGTCGCGAAAGCCATGGCTGAGATCTGTTGCTGATGTCCAGCAAGAAAAGACTGGTTACACTCTGAGTGGCCATTATCGTTGGCTAGTAATATACAGGATTTGTTGACGTCAAACATTTGCAGTACAGGTCTGTCATCTGCAAATGCAGTGGAAAAGACAATTAGTGCAAGTAGTGACCCTGTCACCAAATTTCGATTTCTTACGTGTGGCCCATGCGAATTGGATGCATGATTCAGAGCTTTCTTGGTCGCAACGACCTGCATTTGCTGCTGCACCACAAATAAAAGATGCGTGACTCGACTCCACGCCCATCGCAGCCACAAGGCTACCAGCGTGCAGGTCCCATATGGAGATACTAGTAGACCACGATTGAATTTAAACGGTAAGAATACGACACTCATCTATTCACAATTGGCCGAGTTCTCACCGATCGAGGCCAAACGTGAATAAAAAGACCTGGCGGGAAGACATGTTCGCTTGAGTGAGCTGGACCATCGCGGCAGCTTTGACGCTGCGCGAGTGGCCATCAAACCTGCGCGTTACCATGCCTGCAGTTGTTCTGGGCCGCCGATCATCCATACACTTGCCATTGGAGAAGTAAAATCCTTTTATCAGAAACAAGAGCAAATAATTTCGGGCGCCAACAAACGATGATCTCCCTCCATTGACCTCCTACCGTCTTCTCGGAGAGCGTCGTCTGTCAGTTTTCTCTGTAGCGCGTCGAGCATGGCGCGCGCCTGCTCTCGCTCCTCTGGCGCTCGACCATCGCCATGGATTTGAAAGAAGGTGCGCTGTTGCTCTTCAAGATGCTTCCTTCTGGACGCTTTCCCCATCTGGTGGAGCACACGATAGAGATCTTTTCCTTCGTGAACCGACGCGGAACCGTGAGGGGTGACTCAATATAGCACTTGGTGTGTTGTTTCCAAAATATGAAGTTACCTCATTACGAAGCAACGGACGTGATTTATAAGCACATGTAGATTATTCCTGTGTTGAATCTCTAACTGGCGTGGCACTCCGTGTCAGTATATTTGACGGTGTCGTATTAAACGGTTGCACCGGTGTCGCACTCAGGCTGGACGCCGTTCTCCATTTGGAGTTCATGCGGATGAACGCTGGAAAGATGTTCATCATTTCGCGCCCACTAGCTCCCGTCACCGTGCTGCTGTCTGGATCTGCTACACTTGACACACTTGATACCATTTTCTTCTGGACCGATCCAGTTGAACGCACGCTGGCAACAGCTTTTAGTTTCCGGAATTTCGGCACCAGCATAAGCGACATGACGATCAACGTTGACAGCAGCAGTGAAAAGACCAGGAAAGAGTAGAAGAAAATGTCCGTCGTCGTCGCAAGATACGCAGTTGGGAGTACCAAGATGCTGGTGAAAAGCATCACAAGCGAACAGGCAAATATCCAAATCGATTCCTGAAAATCAGAGGATACATTGCGGATCGCGAATGAAAGATACATGCCCATGAACAGCAAGATAGCCTTCCAGAATATCAACAATGCCGTGAAGGTAAAGCTCGATGTTGTGCACCGCAAAACATCAACCCCATTGGTGCCTAGCCCTTCACCCGTTTCTAGTATGGCCATCCAAATGCCAATGATTACGAGATCAATTAGAAGGAACACAAGAAGGAACTTGAACATGGTGAATGAAGAAACCTTGACGCGCTTCATAGATGACGACAGGAACACGCGATACACGCGCATGGATTTCACAAGCAGCGATCCGAAGATCAGAGTGAAAGCGTAGGAGATGATACTTGGACGTGACTGGCAAAGCAATTCGCTTGGTTTTCCAGCGTATAAGACCGTCGAGAAGCACACCAGAATGCCACCAAGAAGCATGGATTCAAGAAACTGGTACTGAGAGCGCTTGATGGTTGGGACCGAACGAAAGCAAAACATCAGAATCATCACAACAAGGAACAGAAATGCGAGAATTCCAGCAAAAACCGCATACGCTTTGAAGTTGATTATGTGGTACGGAACATACTCGCACTCAAACAAAACGTCAGCTGGTAGTGCAATGCCGCCTTCGCATTCCAACGATAGAGACTCGTTCTGTGGATCCGGAAGATTCCAGTAAAAGCGAGCTAGACGTGCTCCAGGCTGATCGCAATCTGTCGTATTGTAAAAGTAGAACGATGCGTCAGACGTCGGCTTGGCTTAAATCCAGTCAATCCAAACTTCGTAGTTATCGTGGAGCCAGGAGCATGTTCTGCTAGTAGAAAACGTCGTGGGGATAGTGTTGATCCCACCATCGCAGTTGTATGGAAGCTCGGAATTCTCTGGATTCGGAAAAGCCCAATAGAAATCAACTTGTCTTGGAAAGGCCGTGGCATTGGTTTCATTAAGGTCACAGCCGATGAGAGTGTAACTCATGTGGTCTCGCATGTTGCATACTGGAAGTGCTTCAAGCCAGTCATTCCACGTTTCGCAGTTGCATTTGATCCACTGGCATGCCGCTGTGAATACTGGATCGTCAGCTGTATCAGCAACTTGAACGTAGATCTCTTGCAAGTCGTTTAAATCTAGTGTGCTGATAGATAACTGGGTCATGAGTCCGGACAGAGACATGTGATCGGATATGAAGGATGCAAGGAACTTCTCTAGTGTGGCTGATTGAAAGTCCACAGCAACAGGGTTATCTGTACCCGTGCTCTCCAAACGTTTTGGTATCCAAAGCCACTTTCTCCGGCGTTGCACGAGGGAGGAAAATGCGCTCGAACATGTCTGGATACTCCATATGAAATACATCTGGCTCAAAGTGGTAAAACGCCACAGGAATGTTTCTGTCGTGCATGGCCACGACAAAGTCCTCAAACCCTGGGTCGCCAAGGAAGCAAAAGTAGGAGGGATCCGGGGATTTGCAAACACTGCTTGGAGATATCCGGGGTCGTCCGAAGCGTACGTCATAGCCACGACCATGCATTCGTCACCCTGAGCTTCACGCTTCGCGCAGCTATCAGTCTTGGAGCAGGAGTTCAAGCATCCAAAGCTACCGTCCGCACGTCCCGAGTCCTGTGGCGGGTAGAATGTCGAATTGCCCGTGAGCACCGAGACTGGAAGACTGTTAATCAACGCATCGCTTTTCGTGTAGTCTCGCCAGAAATCGGCACTAAACGTGGGCGAATGCGTTGAAACGTTCAAGCCGTCCCTGATAAAATCCTTGGAGATGTAAACACCGCTGAGCGACGAGTATCCCACGCTTCCGATCGAAGTTGTTTCGTTTTCGTATATGTCGAAATCATCTGCATAGCTAGCAACATACGTTTCCAAGTTCAGATGCGTCGGTGCGCAAACACCAACGCTGACGGAAGACATCCGCTGGGCTGTTAGAGATCTGTAATGAACGTTGTATATGGAAATTTCGTATCCAAGCTACACACACAGCCTTTTATTAGAGAGACACTGTCAGCACCAGTTCATAATCAAGTGACCAAGCTCGTACCAATTCAACCGCTAGAATGGAGAAGACCAAGGTCGTAAGCTGTTGTGACGTCCAATCTCGAAACTTGAGAACGAGTGTGTTGTTTACTCGTCCAGGATTCGTCACATTGCCCGCACTGTTTAGCGTCGCGCCGACTCCGTAAAAGACGTCATTGGAAGCTTTGCAATCTGGCTGGTAAAGCTTGCTGATCGACTGATCTGTTCTTGGATCGTACATCTGTAATAACCAAACGCGTTAGCAGTCGATAGCAATTAAATTCACTAACAAGTATAATATATGCCAACCTTGAAGCGCGGGGTCTTGAGCGCTGCACGCAAGTACGGGTTGATGAGGGTCTTGTGCTCACCCCCTCGATCAGTTCCATAATCGAGTACTGGGTTTCAACAGATTTGACCCAGTTCTCATCCAAGCAAGTGCCAAGAAAGTGATTCGGAGCGAAGACTGCAAGACTGGACTGAGAAGTAGAAGCACACCAGCAGTGTAGGTTACGCTTAGAAATGAATAGCTGACAAAAATGACGCACGCAAACGTACTGAAGCATATATCACAGCGAAAATCCATAGCAGATGCTGACGTCTGAAGCTGCTAGCCATGCTTTATCAAACATTTGACAACGATTGCCCGGCGCACATGCCATAGCGAAGCATGTAGAGATGAAACTGGTGTAAATTTTGGATCGGTCCTTCAGACATCGTTTTGTTTTGAACGTGCGGTCTATTGTGTTACTGTGACAGAACTACTATAACCGTCCTGGGCTTTGTCACCCAGCAATATGCAAATATATCTACTTCCGGCGTTCAGCCGCCGTGAGGCGGCTCGCCGGGCCTAAGGCTGCGTTTGTGTTGCTTCCTCGTCGAATGAAATCCGTTGCGTCAGGATGGCGTTGGAGTCTGCCTGCGCGAGCTTGGCGGCGCGAGTGTCGAGCCAGTGATTGCAGTCGTTGAGCACCCATGATTGCATTTCGGTTGCAGGGAGCCTCTCGTGGTTGACTGCCTATTGTGTCGATTTCTTGGTGTCCATGGCCCAGTTGGCCGCGAGATCCGCCATCTTATTGTTGTTGCGGTAGTGATGAGTCTATGAGACGACTGGGATGAGCATCGCTAGTCTGGACGTGTGGCGATAGCGGAGACGCAGCCGTTTGATCCGAGGCGGTCTCCAAGCCATATGTTGGTTGATGATCATGGTCGAGTCCCCAACCACGTGCAGCGGTGTCCACCTGGATCGACGCGCTTGTCGTAATCCGTGTAGGAGTCCTTCAGACATCTCGCACAGTTTCTCTGCCGGGACTACATTTTATCCACAATTCTGCCTGCCAGAGCACTGTCGGAGAAACCAGATTGCTTGCATTACCATTCTGTGACACTCCTTCGCGTGTCCTTTTCCTACGCGTTGACAACATTATGTGGGGGACTGAAAAAACGGCTGTATGGCGCTTTCAAATGTCAGAAATTACTGCAAAAGAGCTGCGAGTTGATATGTTTGAGGGGATTTATTCGTCTCATTCAAGATTGGTCTCCTGAATGCTTCCAACTCGCTTCTTCGTAGCATCGAAGGGTAAAACGGGAGTCACCTCTTTCGATGCTTTGCGCTTGGCGCTCATTTTGAACGCTGGAAGAATAGCGGATAATTGAGATGCTGTTCGGGTCCCTGAAACCGTGGACTCTTGATCTCCCGTCGATGAGTTTTGAGATCCTCTTTTATCCTTATCGTTGTCGGATATGGCCGTCTCCATACCCACCGCATGCAGTCGACGCACCTTTGGCAGCAGCATCAGAGCCATGACAAGCGCTGTGGAGACGAGAAGCGAACACGACAGGAACAAGAAGAAGAAATTGGCCGTCATGGTCAAAACGTACGCAGCTGGAAGCACTAGAATGCTGGTAAGCATCACCACGAGTGAGCAGGCAAAGATCCAAATTGATTCCTGAAAATCTGTCGACACATTGCGGATGGCGAACGAGAGATACATGCCCATGAATAGTACGATAGCCTTCCAGAAGATCAGAAGCGCCGTGAAAATGAAACTGGTCGTCGTGCACCGAATGACCTCAACTTGGTTGGAGCCTAGAGCGTCGACAGTCTCGAGTTGAGTCTTGGCCACTGGAGGATCAATAAGAACCCACGCCAACAGAATGAGAAAATCTACCAGCACAAAGATGCCCAAGAACTTGAACATCGTCTTGGACGACAACTTGACGCGTTTCATGGCCCTTGAGAGGAACACTCTGTACACTCGCATGGATTTCACCACCAGCGAGCCGAAAATCAACGTGAACCCGTACGAGATCAGGCTCGGTCGACCCCTACACAGCGTATCCGTTGGCTTTCCAGCGTACATGACAGATGCGGCACACATGAGAATGCCACCGAGGATCATGGTTTCCAGAAACTCAAACTGAGCTCGCTTGATAATTGGTGCCGACCGATTCACAAACACCAAAATCATAGCCACGACAAACAAGATCGCTAGTATGATAGAGAAAATCACAACCGTCTTGTATCGAGATGTGTTGTTCGGTGCATATTCACAATCAAACAACACCTCATTCGGCAGGCTGAGTCCATTTTGGCATTCAAGAGAGCGAGACGAATTTGTTGGATCGGGCAAGTTCCAAAAAAATCGAGCCAGACGTTGGGCACCTGGCTGATCACATTCGGTTGCATTGTAAAAGTAAAACGAAGCATCACATTTCGGCTTTGTCTTGATCCAATCGATCCAGGTATCGTAGTTGTCTTGCAGCCATGCGCACGAGCGGCTCGTGGTATACGTTTCCGGAATAGATGTGATTCCACCGTCACAATTGTGCGGGAGCGACGCATTGTCCGGATTCGGGTGGATCCATGCAAATGTGATCTGTCGCGGAAACACTGTGGTGGAGTTCGAATCGCAGCCGGGTATCGAGTACTCAATGTGCGTTCTTAGCGTACAAATGGGCAGTGCTTCCATCCAGGTTTTCCACGTTGCATAATTGGCTCGGAGCCACGTGCACGCAGCCGTAAAGTATGGATCGTCAGCAGAGCCCAAGGCATTCACATAGCGACCAAGCAAATCTGTCATGATCGATGAGCTAATTGAATAGCGCGTTATGAATTCTGATAGTGGCGCCTGATCTTCCAATAGCGAGGCCTCGTATTTTTCGAACGCAGTGGCTAAAAAATCCACCGCCACAGGATTGGTGGTCTTGTTCCCATAGCCAAGTTCACCAAATGTTCCTGTGTTGACTGCCGTTTTCTCGGCCGTAGCCCACGGAAGCGAAATACGATGAAATTCACCAGCATTCTTGGAATGGAATGGATCCGGTTGATAGTGATAAAACACGACTGGGGTTCCGTTCGCTTTAGCCATCAGAACGTAGCTTTCCAAGCCAGTATCACCCAGGAAACAAAAGTAGGCCGGAATTTTGAGGTTCGCGAACACAGCCTGCACATATCCTGGGTCGTACGTTTGAATCATCATGATCACAACCATACAAGTCCCACCTTGGCCTTCCCGTGCCGTGCACGTATCTGTTTTAGAACACGAGTTCAAGCACCCATTTCTTCCGTCGGCGCAGCCGGTTGCCACGGGCGGATAAAATGCCGAGTTGCTCGTTAACTTCGTGACTGGGACTTGATTGATCAAATTGTCTAATTTAGTGTAATCGCGCCAGAAATCGGCACTGAATGTGGGAGAGTTCACGGAGGCGTTGATGCCGTCCGATACGAACTTGGTCGTCGTGTAAATGCCACTACATCCGGTGTACCCGACGCTGCCTGCAGACGATGATTCGTTGGCGTAAACCGCATAGGACGAGCCAAACGTGTCAAGAGAGGTTTCCAGAATCAAATGCGTTGGTGAGCACATTCCAATACGAGCCGAGGACATTCGTTCAGCCGATCTTTTAAAGCTGCTGAGTCGGTAAAAGGAAACATTGTACCCGAGCTATGCATCATGGATAAAATTGTAAACAGTTAGATTAAAGAGCCACAGACGCATGCAAACTAAGAGCTCTACTATTACCATTTCTCTCGCAAGAATGGCGAAAGCCATGGTCGTGAGCATCGTCGACGATCGGGTGCTGACCTCTAAAATGAGTGAATTGTTGACAAACCCGCGGCTCACAACATTTCCTGTGCTATCAAGTGTAGCGCCGATCCCGAAAATGGTGGCGTTGGCAGTGACGCAGTCAGATTGATAGAGTTTGCTCATGTCGGCCATTGTGCGTGGATCATTAACCTGGACACATTTAAGCAAGACGGGGCTTATTCAGCAGATGACACATGCAATAGCATCAAGGGACCATTACCGTGAAGCGTGCGGCTTTAAGGGCCGCTTGCAAATACGGCTCCTTGTGCCTCCCGAGCGAGTCCCGCGCAGATGCCGAAATGGATAGATTAGTTTCGACGGAACTGACCCAGGCTTGGTCAAAGCATGTGCCAAGAAAATGATTTGGCGCGAAGGCCCCCAACGACTAGTGCGAATGCAATCGCAAAATATGAGCATGAGTACTCATGCGGTCAGTTGGTTGCGGTCACTATACCTTTGATAGCTCCGCTACGACCAGTAAAGCACACAACCATATCTTCCAACCCATCGCTCTGATTGCTTCTGGACTGAGTGGCACGCGTGCTCTGCTTTAACAAAGACGCAAGAATTTGCTTTTGGTCTCACCGCGTGACGTCGAACCACGGCACCACTTGCGATCCCCCATGCAGCAAAGAAACGGCTGCCACGACTGAGTAGAAATAGAAACTGCAGACTTGCACAGCTCGATATACTTCTAATATTCTTTTGCGTTCTGCGACTATGCAGCAGATACAGATGAGTACTTCGCACTTGATGGCACGTGGCTTGAGCTCATGAAGAGCAAGAACTGAGGTTGATTACCATACACAAGACTCGCGAACGAAGCAGTGAGCTACTCGTTAATCATTTGCTGAGATCACACTTTATGCATCGAATTGTGAGCAGCACCAACTGACAAAAGAGAAGGCAATTCCATTCGCTTTGTCTATGAATGCTATTAATAGGAACGGTTTCGTTTCTTACCCGCGCAATTGCCAAAATTAGAGCTCAATTCCGCCTCGTTGAGCAGGAGATTCTGTATGTGGTAAAATTCATTGTTCTTTTGTTCGTAAAATCTGAGGCACTTAGTAAGGTTGAACACGAGCAGAATCATTTCTTCGTTGCTTCATCTCAGGAAATAAAGATTGGCTTCATAGCGTTGCCGATAAATATTTTGACCATCAGCTTCACACTCATTCTCACTCCAAGAACTTCAGTGGTAGTGAGTAAGACCATCAGATCTGTGATCATAACTCAAATCTTACAAACGAAAACGTGGTCGCGGTTTTACCAACAGCGAAGAGCACCTGGAACTTGTCCCAGAATTCAATTGTGCCTATTTATCTTGAGTTCTTACTTCGGACAAGTGTGAGCTTCGAATTCGTTTGGATAAAAGCAAATACTCAATGTTGGTGTTGAATCCGATACGGCAAAAATTTCATCAGTTGTGATACCCAACCTTCATAATTAAGTTTGAGTTTGACCGATAGTGGCCACACAACCGTACACTGTAACGCCAAGTCATATGTTCATCCTTCTGATTCATCTCTGCTTCGCTTTTGTCTTTTTCGTTTACTGCTGCTGGAAGGCTTCTCAAATGACTGGATAGGTGTCACACTCGTCCTGCGCTTCGGCAGGATATTGGCCCATTTTTCGCTTTTGCTTGTTGTTTGTGCAGGGCCACGAGCAGATATACGTGGCGGTGTTGTTGGATCTTGTTCCACAGTTGACGCACTTGACCCTCTGTTTGCTTTCGTGACGCTGGTACCCACTGTTGCAACAGCATGCAATCGCCGGAATTTTGGCGCCAGCATCAGCAACATCACGACTGATGTAGACGTCAGTAGGAAAAAGGCAAGAAACGAGAAGAAAAACATCGCGGTCGTCGTAACAAGGTATGCTGTTGGAAGTACAAGAATACTGGTAAACAGAACCACAAGAGCTGATGCGAAGATCCAGATCGATTCCTGAAAATCGGTCGATACGTTGCGAATGGCAAATGAGAGATATATGCCCATAAACAGCACAACTGCTTTCCAAAACATTAGCAAAGCCGTGAAAATAAAGCTCGACGAAGAGCATCTCATCATTTCGACTTGATTGGAGCTGAGTCCGTCAACGGTCTCCATAACAACTTTGGCATGGGGGGGATCTACGATTTCCCACGCAGACAAGATAATAAAATCGACCAGCACGAATCCGCCAAGAATTTTGAACATGGTAAAGGTTGACAGGACAACTCTTTTCAGGGAGGTTGAAAGGAATACACGATAAACGCGCACTGATTTCACGACGAGTGATCCAAAGATAAGTGTAAAACCATACGAAATAAGGTTTGGACGTAGTTTGCAAAGAGTGTGAGATGGCTTGCCAGCATATAAAATCGTAGAGCTGCACACAAAAATCCCACCTAGGATCATTGTCTCCAAGAACTCGTATTGAGAGCGCTTGATGATTGGCATACTACGATAGAAGTAGACCAGAATCATCGCTATCATGAGCACAACCATGATGATCGCAGCAAAAACTACAGTAACCTTGAACGTTTTTGTGTGCAAGGGAACATATTCACAATCAAAGAGTACGTCTCCCGGTAGATTCATATCATCCACACACTCGAGAGAGAGGGAAGAATTCGTCGGATCAGGAAGAACCCAAAAGAAATGGGTTCGCCGTTGTGCATCTGGCTGATCGCAGTCTGTGGTATTGTAGGAATAAAACGATACATCACAAACTGGCTTTTGAACAACCCAATTGCTCCACACATCGTCGTTATTTTGAAGCCAGGAGCACGAGCGGCTGGTAATCAAAGTATGAGGAACCACTATGATTCCGCCGTCACAATTATACGGGAGAGACGAATTATCAGGATCGGGAAATATCCACTTAAAATCAATTTCATGGGGAAATGCAGCGCTATTCCCATTTGCATCGCATCCACGAATCGTATACTCTATATGGTCTTTCATGGTACAGACAGGGAGTCGATCTAACCACTGACTCCACGATTCATAATTTGTTTTCACCCAATTGCACGCTGTTGTGAAATATGGGTGCTCATCGGCAGTCACCGATGCATTCACATATTTTTGAAGCAGTTCGCTGATCTCGAGTTGGCTCAACGTGAAACGAGACAGCAGTCCGGACAACGGCGACAACTCGGAGACAAATGTCGACAAGTACTTCTGGTAAGCGTAAGGCATGAAGTCTACTTGCACAGGATTGTCTGTCTTCCCTCCATACCCGTGTTCTCCAAAATTTGCTGTGCTTACCGCGACTGTTTCGGCCGTAGGTTGCGGGAGATAAATACGCTGAAACTTTCCCGCATGCAAATAGTGGAACGCGTCTGGTTGATAGTGGTAAAACACTACTGGAAGTCCACGTTGCTGTGCGTCGACGGCGTATCCTTCTGAGCCTTGATCAGAGAGGAAGCAAAAATACGATGGTATCTTCAAATTCGCGAACACAGCCTGAACATAAGCAGTGTCATAACTGTCGAACATCATGATCACGACCATACATTCGCCTCCGTTCTGCTCTCGAGTAGTGCAAGTATCGGTTTTCGAGCAAGCATTTAAGCATCCGTATCGACCATCCACACATCCGTTAACCGCTGGTGGATAAAAATTCGTATTGTTTGTCAATGCTGATACTGGAAGTTGGTCAACAACTGAGCCAATTTGCACATAATCACGCCAGAAATCAGCACTAAACGTGGGTGAGTTCCTGGCCGCGTTCAAACCATTTGTGATGAAATCCATGGTTGTGTAGACACCGCTCAGACCAGAATACCCCACGCTGCCGATCGAAGATGTTTCGTTCCTGTACGGGACATAGAACGAGTTGTAATAGGAAAGAGCGGTCTCAAGGTACATATGAGTGGGAGTGCAAACACCCGAGCGAACCGAAGACATTCGCTCTGCGATCCATTTAGAGCTTGGAACTTTATACATTGATACTTCATACCCAAGCTGCGCCAAAACAACGATTAGATGTAGAAATGAAATGGCGAGTAAGCCACTCACTTACCAGCTCTCGCGCCAGAATGGCGAATATTGTGCTGGTGAGCATGGCTGACGCTCGATCCTTGATTTCCAACACAAGCGTGTTGTTCACGCGACCTCGATCAGTAACATTTCCGTCAATATCAAGAGTTGCGCCGACTCCATAAATGACTGCGTTGGCTGTGCGGCAAGCGTCCAGGTAGAGATTCTCCATGGCGACGCTCGTTCTAGGGTCTGTGACCTGGAAATACAAGATAATAGTGTGTAAATGTGAACCGTGGCGATTCTGCTCAACAAAAGCTACTCACATTGAAGCGTGGCATCTTCAGAGTAGCACGTAGGTACGGATGCACGTGCCGTCCTCGGGAGTCCCGGTCAGACGCAGAGATAAACAATGACAGTTCGATAGATTTAACCCAGTGTTCGTCCAAGCAGGTCCCCAAATAGTGATTTGGTGCGTATGCTCCACGGCTCACCTGTAATATTTTACAGCCAAGGCAAAATGGATTACGCTGTGGACTTGGTTCAAGAGAGACGCACAGCGTACCCCATGAAGTTGAAAAAGCAGCAGTCCAATGCTGAGAAAGAGCGTCCAATTCATGAGTGTTAATGGCCGTCTGTGTCTTTGTCGTATTCTTTTGACTTGAGCTGCGAATGAACTCTTCTGCAGGTGGCATGAGCCGTCGTCGGCGTAACGGCCTTCACGGAGGTCGCGGTATTTCGTATTTATAGAATCCAAATATATCTATTCGCTTTCCTCTACTTTCCGCTTCTTCGATTTCTTCTTCTTCAAAGATTCGGAAGATTTAAACGGCTTCACGGGAGTCACACGTGAGCCCAACTTCTTCCGACCGATCATTTTAATCGACGGCATAATGCTCTTCATTTCTCGCTCGCTTTGATTCGTACTGCTGCTTTCAATACCTTCGCTTGGAGTTGATGCTTTATTTGATTTTGGTGATGACGAATTAGTAGCCACAGCGTGCAAACGAAGTACCTTTGGCACAAGCATCAGCGCCATCACCAGCAACGTCGACAACAGCAACGAAAACGCCAGGAACGAGTAAAAGAAAATAGCTGTCGTCGTCACAAGGTACGCCACAGGCAACA
>JAADXR010000272.1:0-39191 GCA_023337935.1 Elongisporangium anandrum
AAGGCACGTTAAACGGATCAAGGTGAGGTCGGTCGAGTTCATTCTCCCGCCTCATTCAAGGCAAGGCGCGCTAGGTGACCATATTCACCAGCGCAAAGGCTCATTGAGAGCATCAGGCGTCCGCGGAAGACTGTTCTTCGTCCGTGCGCTTTGTGGGCTGGGATTCACGACCCCAGCAAGGAAGACAACCTCGGTATCGGCAAGTAGAAGTATCGTCGGCCGATCCACCCACGATCGTCGGCCGATCCACCCACGATCCCCACCCCCATCAGCGGCCAACGAAACCGGTGAAGACGACTTAGGTGTCGCCTACGCGCCTGGTGACTTCGCGGATTCCTTATATTAGAAATTCTGATCGGACGTTTTACGACAACCCCTCTTTAACGTCGACTGCAGTGTCTCCACAATGGGCCTGATTTTCCAGATACGATCCGAGGCAGCTTCAGGAGCTTCGTTGTCATTGAAATGCAAGTTTCTCATCACATGCCAGAATCGGTCACGGGACATGTACGTTCCGAAGCAGCCTCTTGAAATTCCACCTTCATCAAATGTTCGCCAATGTTTGGCTAGCTTCTCTTTGTTGGGAGCAATTGCACGGGCTATATATAAACCAACGCAGCGCAGAAGCTCGAACGCACGAATCGGAGGCATTTGCTGAAGCTTCGTTTTGATAATATCAAAACGAAGCATGATATTATCATGCTTCGACTTGTACGTCGGGTCGCCTGGGCGTTTCTTTTGCTTCGCAAACCAAGCATCTGCTCGTTTGTTTAGCATTTGATGATGGTACCGGTTGGACTCAGCCGCGACCTTTGGTTTATGCGCGGCACACCTATTCAGAGTATGCAGCGCTACGCGTTTATGAACACCTGAACGCTCAGCGTTGTGAACCTCTACTACCGGATTATGATAAAGAATCTATAAAAGGCACAGGAATGTAGACAATTGTTGGAGTTAACCAGTACTCAAGCAATTATTATGATTAAAAGGCTGGTACCTTATCCGTAATGCGCTTCATCGTGGTCTTCGAGCTGGATTTGTGCTCGTGAAGGGGTCTTGCGGCGATCTAGCGAGTTTCCCTTTAGAGTTCGTTAGCGTAAGTGCTTTCTTAGCATCCTTCATTATACCATAATGGAGTCAATCGAGATTCCAACAGAGATTGATCATGGCCTACGTACCAGTGTAGGTGTCTGCGAAGGTAACGAAGTCGAAGTCTTCTTTGGGGTGCTCGCAGTATTTAGCCTGCCCCGAGGCACAAAGTAGAGGAAGATCGACAGCGGATCTTCTCCAAGCAGAGAAATTGATGGACTTGGTCAAGGTACTCATCCACATCAACAGAGACTTCATCATGCCATCCGGAAACATCCATTTCGCGCAAGGCCGCAGAATCCAGCGTGCCAGTACGAATTGCTTCGTAGCCACCAATCTCTGACAGAAACGCTTCGTTGATCAACTCTTCAAGCTCTGGAGACAGGTCGTCCAAAGCATGCTCAGCATTCGCCGCACGCTCTAATGGGTCATCAATCAGCATTACATACTCATGTTCCTATTGGACAACATAAGACAGATATGTTGTATCAGCGATAAATGTGGGTACAACATATGGGAGCATATAACAGACACATACCATTTCAGGCCTGTCGATATCGTCGGCCTCGGGTTCATCGCCTGATCCGAGCGCCTCGTAGTCATTCTCAATTGCATTCGTATCGACCAGATTGAGATCAATGCCAAAGCCGTCATCATCTGGAACAGCTTCTGCAGCCTGGGTCATTTCAGGAAGGCGGACTCCAGATTGACGCTACAATAACATAAGGTACAACATAGTCGTTCAACATTAGAATAACATATTGGCATGCGGCACAACATAGTATACAACATAAGTACCTGAGGCGCGGCTTGATCTTCTTCGATGTCTTCCCATTCATCGTCGTCATCATCTTGATCTTCGTGATCTTTAGCCTTTTCTTCATCTTCATCTTCGTTCTCCTCCTCCTCCCCTCGTCATCAGCGTTTGGAGTCCCTTGTTGCACAGGCATCGCTCCAGACACACGATCCGCTGATGCATTTGGTGATTCTGGGGCGACCGGAGGATTGTCAGTGGAGGGAGGATTGACATTGGAGGCGAAAGGATCCGGGGTAGAAGCGGGGGAACTGGCAGCGACCGCAGGTTCGACAGTGAGCGAAGCGTTGGCTTCGGCGGGAGGGGCGCGATCACGTTCGGGTGAAATTGGCTTTGGAGGAGGGACGCTGGCTGGCGGAGAAGACGTGGTGATGCTGGATGTGCTTCTGATTCCTTGCTTGCTGCTGAGATAGTTGGCAATAACGACATTCTCGCCCACAAAGTAGTCAACACCATTCACTCCCTTTACATTCCCTCCAGAAGACACGTTGGTCCACCGCGACTTCAAACCTCTAGGTCGCTTGGCCTTTCATCCGTCTTTGCTCAATTCCCGCCAAAGCAACTTGAAGTCGACATCGTACTGCATCGCGCGGTTAGCTTGCGCTTCTCTCGGAGAGTCTTGAAATGAGCGGTTAAAAGCGACGCGCGTTTTTTACATCCAATACAAAATGTTCTTCTTCGGAAACTTTATAAATTCCCTTCTTGTTTCTTACGCAGCATCCCACTTCACTCACGATGTCCCCTCTCAGGTTAGGGCTGATTGCTTCGTCCTTGTTTTTTTCAGAATTTTTATATGAAAGTTTGTATTGGATAATTGCTCAAGTATTCAAGTGTCAGTGATGCTCTTATGCTGTATTATACAACATAAGAAAACAGCAAAGTTGTATAATACAACTTCCGGACTGGGGGTTAAACCACCGAACGCACGACTGCAGCTATTTGTCTCACCTGAAAAGTTGAGCTGCGTTCGAGTAATCTCACCAACCGCTTGGCATTTGCAGTCGATCTCGCAGGCGTTCATTCTCTCTCTGAGCTGCAGCTCGTCGCCAGGACTGCAGTTTGACCGTGATCTTCCATGGCGATTGCTGCTGCAGCGGTGTATTGACAAATCTCGAGTCCTTCACGCGTGCCAGCTGCTGTTTCAGAGTCGCCACTATTTCTTGCAGTCTCGCGATCTCCACCGCCTCGCGTCGTGGGCGTGTCTTGGGTGCCATCACTGCATTGCTGCTGCAGTTGCTGGCGCTACTGAGATCGGTACTTTCGCACGATGGGGGATGTGTTACGCACTGGCAGAGCAGATGCGCAGGCTAGGAACAGAACTCGACGTTCTGACAAGAAGTCCACAGAATGCAAAGTGGGATTCAGGAAGAGGAAAGCCTATGGCACAAAACCTCTCCCTGTGGGTTACACAAACTGCCATAACTACAGTAACCTCACGTAACTTCAACGATGTCCTTAAACCTATTGCGCCAGAGGTACTTTTGTGTTACTCAGCCCCATTGTTGAGTCCAGCAGCACATTCTCATTCGTTCCACACATCATCCAAGTCCATGACGTTCATGAACTCTCGATGCTGCCGCACCTTCTTTCCCAAAGGCTTAGTCAGCTTATCCGCAGGCATCAAAGCTAAGGGACTGTAGCTCAATCGAATCAATCCTTGTGTCACTAAGTCCTTCAACTTGTACAGCTTGATATCTAGAGATCTTGCCTTATGATGCTTTCCAGTATTGGTCATCACCTTGATCATGCTCTGGCTATCACAGTGAAGTTCAAGAGGCTTGCACTTGTACCCGAGCTCCATCCACACATTCCGGAGCCACATCATTGTGTCTGCACACGTACATGCTGCAAATAATTCAGCGCAACACAAACCATCTGTCACCACGCTTTGGCCTTTGCACTGATAAGCCAGTAGACACTCATCAGCCATAATAATATAGCCAGACACTGATTTACGAGTATCCACATCATTTACGTGACTTGCATTCACATATCCATGCATAACCACAACACGAGCTTCCACATCACTCGCTGTTTTACTGTCTGGTTAAGGAGCCTGATACCACATGCCATTGTAGAACGAACGTAACGTAACAAATCCATTGCTGCTTGATAGTGCACAGCTGTGTAACTGTTGAGGTACTTACTCAACGTACGCACTGCGAACACTATATCTGGTCTGGTTCCGTTTGCTAAATAAGACGGACTTCCAAACAATTGCCGATACGGCAATGTGAACTGATTCTTCTCTTCATCATCAGCTGAATTCTGCAATCTGAGCTTTGGATGAAATGGCACACGCTGGGTACGTCTATCATCCTCAGGTAGCAACTCACAGATCACCTTCTTTGCATATCCACACTGTGAGATAGTCAGTAGATTTCCTTTCCGCTGAATGTCCATCCCAACGAACTTCTGCACAATGCCCAGACTCTTCAAATAGAATTCTGCCTTCAATTGCTGAAATAGCCAATCAAAGTTTTGCCTTGTGCACACTACCAACACATCATCCACATAGAGACCCAAGTACATCATAGAATTCATGTGTACTAATATACACGAGCATCAACATGACATTGACTGAATTCCATTCTCTTCAACGACTTGTCCAGCGTGTTGTGCCAAATCCGTGGCGCTTGCCGCAATCCGTACAAACTCCATAGCAATAGACACACACGACTAGATCCATCACACATGTACTCTGGTTGCTCCATGTAAACTACAGCATCAATCTTTCCATTCAAGAACGCTGTAGTGAAGTCCACATGTCTGGTTTCCAGTTCTTCTCTTAATGCAATCAAAAGAAGAATCCGTACGCTTTCCATAGTAACCACAGGTGCGAATGTTTCCCAGTAGTTCATTCCTTGCACTTGCTCAAACTTACACACTGTCAATCTGCCTTAAACCGTTGTATATTACCATCAGCATCTCTCTTTAGCGCAAACACCCATTTGCACGTCAACACTTTTGCATCCTCCGGAGGATCCACTAATCGCCATGTTTCATTCTTCTCCAGCGAATCAAAGTCACACTTCATGGCTGACTACTAGGTTCGTTGTCGGGCGTTTCAGCCTGACTCTCATGACCAGTCAGTTCATCCACTCTATCTCGTGAATCCTCTTCCTTTTCAATCACTAGTAGCGCACACAGTGGAAAATCAGATCAGGAAGCTTAATCGTCGCTCCATCATTCTGATTCAACTTCTTCAACAACAGCTCTGCATATTCTGCTGTCACTGTCATCGATTCACTGAAATTTACATCTCGACGATCAGTAATATCCCCTGTCTTCAGATCCCATAGGCGATAGCCTTTTGTATTTTGAGAAAACCCAAAGAACAGTGCTTGTGATACACGTGGTGCTAGTTTGAACTTCTCTTCTGCTTAGGCACAAATGGATATGCTAAGCAACCCCATGTTCTCAAATGAGACACAATCGGCACTTCACCAAAGAACAATTCATGAGGAGTCTTCCCTCCAAGTGCAGAACTCGGCGTGACGTTCTCAACCGCCATGACATAACGAAATGCCTCTCCCCATAAAGAAAATGGTAAACCAGATGCAAATAGAATCGTTCTCATTTTCATAAGAACCACATGATTGCTCTTCTCAACCAAAGTGTTCTCCTCTGGTATATATGGATTCGTCCACATCGGCCTGATACCATTGCTCTTCAAGAATTCACAGAGCTCTACATTTACAAACTCAGAACCTTGATCTGTGGCAAAGTATCGAATTATTTGTCCTTCCGCAATCAACTGAGTCAATAGGTGCTTTGTTTCACGTACACAATCCTTCTTCCTTTCCAGAAGAATGCCCCACTTGTACCGTGAGTATTCATCTTGTACGAGCTGAAACATCGTTTTCATTCCTGGTGTTTCAATTCCAACATAGCACAAATCCCTCATCAACTTTTCGCATCTGCTCTAGCACTGCATTGGTGTTTCTATATGGCATCCACTTGGTCTTCCCAAGAGTACACTCAATACAGTCCCGCACACTACTCTTTGGCACAATCCAATCAACACCAGTAACAGACTGACCCATTTTCATCATCTTCAGTGTGTCATAATTCAAATGAGCAAACCGCTGGTGCCACACTTCCATCGTTGCCACTGACGATCTTGTAATAGACATAATCGCACCATTAGTTTCTTCTGTAAGGATTCCTGGAGAGAGACTTTCGACGACCAAGGCCGTGTTGTGTTTGAACTGGACGGTGACGACGACGACGACGTGGACAGGCCTTTGGACGTCCACCAGGAGAGAGGTGCTCGCATTGAAGGACGATCAGCTATGAATTCGCAACAGCTATCCGTAAGCGTGCACCCGATATCAAATCAGTTGGAGACCGTACGTCAGAGCCCGTGTCTTCCACATCAGCAACGTAAGCGGATGTCTCATCACCGAGCTGAGCAACAAAAGCAGCAACTGCCATCGCTTACGTTGCAGCAGCAGAGTCATGAGTTGCGCGTGTCTGATCGCGAGCAACATCAGCAAGATTATGAGGTACAAGAGCGAATGCAGCAACAACGGCAGGAAGATCCGTGGAACGAGAGCGCAGCTGACTCCGGCGCATGCAGTCAGTTCTCAAGTAGCGACGAAGTGAGCAAGTCGTTCCCAATTCACAGCAGAGAGTGCAAGCAGTCTATAGTTGACCAAGTCGAGAGTGTAAGAGAAAGGAAGCGTCAAGAGCAGTTCAGTGCGTTACGAGCCCGAGGTTTGTGCGCAGAGTCAGTCGAAGATCCAGTCGCCTGTCAGCAGTTGAGGTTCGCTAGCAGTTGCAACCAGTTGTTGTCGAGTGTCAGTTGTTTGAGCCGAGTCGTCCAGAGTAGCAGCCAAGGTTAAGCCCCGAGTGAGTGCAGGAAGGGAATGGCCATTGTATATTTGCGTGTGTAGTTAGAGCGAGAGCGAATTATCGTCCAGCGGTACGCTGATCGGAGACGCTACACCTGCCAGACGGTATTGGCATAGGAGCCCAAGCGATACGAGGACCCGTAGCCGTCGCTACGATCAAGATCTGCGGCACTGCAATAGGTGTGTAGGTACCGAGCGGTAGAGAACCTTACTATAAGGAGCCCAACGGTACGGGACCGCGCAGTCGCCACTACGATCGACGTTTAGCCCGGTACCCTGTCTCAAGCACGTGTATAGCAGAATACAGTTGGGAGAGTAGGTCCTTCTGGATCGAATTTCCAGCCAGCGAACGCAGGTTCCGTTGTCAAACAAGCCGTTGTCTTTGGCGCTCGAATTGACTTCGTGGGCTATACGGATAGACGATCCTCTTACAGAGAGATTGTTACACTTGCTTTGGCTTTGACAAGAGACCATAAAAGGAACCATTCTTCACCAACTCCAGCGTAATATCACTCCGCTTCAACCAACACTTCATTGGCTCTGTTGGTCCAGAAAAAACAATACTCCAACGATCTTGCTCCAATCAATCCAGACTAAGCAGATTTGGCTTGCCCGTCTGCACATACTGTACATCTTTCAGACAGTACTCAACATGACGACCCATCACATCCATAAACACCGTCGGCACATCACCAACAGCATCACCACGTGCGCACTCTCCCGTCCAGCAATAATAGATCTGTAAGCTGAATCCCATAGCCGATCACCGACGGAGCCTCGGTGTGCGCCGTCCGCCGTGAAAGCAGCGCCGGTGCAAGCAGACGACGAGCCATCAGGACGGACTTGAGGATGGTAAGTAACAGCAACGCAACGGAGCGAATGACTCAAGCATCAAGAGAGCGAGCAGCAACATACCAGCAACGGGAAGAACAAAAAGGGCGGCCTTCGAGCTACCTACATTGAAGCGAGAGGCTCTGGAGCCTTGCGAAGCCCAAGAGCGAGGAGCACGGCGAGGAATCCAGCGAGGAGCACACCAGGTAGCAGTGCGCGCAGCTGCCTGGCAGACGAAGCGAGCGTGAGAGAGCGGCCCAGGCAAGTATGCGTGCCCCACCTTGTAGATAGCCAGGCTGCAGGCCTCACCGTGAGTCGGGCTGCTGTCAGACCACAACGATGGCCAGCGCGCGGAGGGAGGAGAACGAGTCCTTTGGGTCGAATCCCAGGACTGGAGGGTCCGATCTGTGGCCTCCTGACCGTCAATGGTGGCACGTTGACGGCCAGCGCCGCAGACAACTGCGAGGGCAGGGCGTCTGGACCGAATGGACGGCCAGTACATGTGGCCATGTGGTGCTGCATGCAATGCGTGTGTTGGATGTGGAGTGCTCAATGTATGCCTCTTTGGACCACGCACCGCAACGTCTAACTATATATATTGTAGAGCGATCAAGTGTGATCTGTGAACCCGTCAGTCGAAGAGCGACGTCACCAACTTCAAGTGTGATTTGTGAACTGTGAACTTTCAACTGCGAACTGTGAACTGTGAACTGTGAACTGTTAATTGTGAACTGTGAACCGGCCGTCGAAGTGCGACGCGAACGGCAATTCAGTGTGAAACAAGACCTACCAGTGCTGGCCAACGACCACCACAGAGCAGCAGCGGAGCGCGTGCCGTCGGTGTTGAGAGCCCGACCTCGAACTTATTAATCAGGTTTCAAACTGAACTCCTGCTTCTCGCATAAAAGCATCTGCATTAGAGCAGATATGAGCGCTTGCGCACGAATCCAGCAACCATTCCAGCACATTTTCATCTAGTATACGACCTGAGTCGTTACTGCTGTGGCTACGTTTCATTGCACTAATGCCACCCGAAGAATTGTTCTTCTTGTGCTTGTCTTGCTGCTTTTCATGTGATTCGTCACCCTCTGAATCTTCTTTATATATCGCTTCAATCGCATGCCACATCTCTGATGCACTTCCCATCTCACAAATGCGTTCTGCATCTTCTGGTTTCATTCCACGTAAGATCGAATCCTTTGCAAAATCATCCATGGAGTCATACCACTATTGCTGAATCAAATCAGTATCACTTCTTGTCACACATCCACTGATCACATCCCACGCTCCAAACCGTCGGAGAAACACCATCAACTGCTGCCTATACAACGAGAAAGAACCTCCCATCGTAGGCGCTGTCTTGTTGAGAAAAAAAAGAATCACTATCCACAAAAAAGGAAAGACTATACAGAAGGTGAGTGTACAAACATCCAGATGAATAGGTTTTTGTAACGGGGTTACACAAAATGGTTATGGTTATTCGATAACCTGTCCGTCACTCCATGGAGGTGTCACTATTCGTGATGTGGTGCACCTCAAGCTCTCTTATAGAGAGGGCCACTGTACGGTGGGTACCAGTTGAAGTACCACCAGGCCGTGTCGTGTATGCGTAACCGTATGACGTGCGCCATAGGTTCGCAAGCGTACTTAAGTGTACCAAGAGGTTGGGTACACAGGTACGTCCGCGTACTACGAATCACTTTGGCGATAAGTATCGTGAACCCCCTGACGTAATCCGGAACGAACGAGCTCCGGCCTGTATAAAACGTCGAGCTTGGTTAACCAGCAACTGTTTGAGTGGTGTAAAAAAAAGGCGTTTAGTATCAGCAAATGCGGGACGACCAATCATTTTCCTCGCAACTACGAACCAACCATGGACAAGGCAAACAGTCGATTGATGCACCACAAATCATTTTGCCCCCACCCTCTTCTAGGTGCTAACTTGACGTATGACACCTACAGAAGACGAGGCCAATCTACAGGATTCAAGTCATTTGCGCACGACAGTGACAAAACTTATTCAAGAAGACCCTTGCGAACTCGGCTGTCTGAGAGGCCGAGCTGCTGCTATAGAGCTTTTCATCCGGAGTCAAGCGCTGCTTACTGCGCAAGAGAAGAAGGTGTGCATATGGACGTCACTGGCGCTCTTATTCAGCGCCACAGAGGCACAGCCACAACGCGTTCGCTCGACTGGTATCCGTAAGCGATTTTGCTACTACGTCCCATTCGTTTGGCATGTATGCAAGACATCTTTTGCGAACTGCTTTCGTGTATCGGCGCCCACTGTTGCTCGTTTCAAACGCGATGTAAGAAGCGGAAGACTGCTCAGCGACGTAGTAAGTAAAAACCGGCGCCGCGTTGAAGGATAGTGTCGTGTTACCACAAAATATAGTGCTTGGTTCAGACGAAATATACATGTATGTACCTAGTTATCAAGAATGTAATCAAGTGTTAGCGCACTTGACGCACTACGCAACCGTCCACATCCAACATACAGTGGTGTAGCGTTGGCTATAGATTCACTTCCCTCGACTTGAGTACGGGTAGATGCCCCTGCGCTCTTTCTTAAATGGAGTGACACTTGCTTCGACGTAGGTCTAGAAGCTTTGGCCTTGGGTTTCTTGCTCTTCTTACCTAATGCTCTCGCGCGTGTTTTTGCGGTCTTCCCTTTGATTCGACTGGTGAGTTTCTTTTCGCCAACGTTACCAATTCTGGGCCAAGATCGTGCACCAAGAATGTGGGCACAGATTCGAAACTTGGCGTATTACCTACATTGCCAAGACGATCGCTGAATATCAACTAGCCATCCCGCCTCAGGCATTCCTCTTTCGTGGCTTCTTTTCAATGACCACTTCACAGCACCATTGTAAAGCTTAGCCGCCCTTTCCTTCTCACGTTCTTTTAATACTTCCGCCGACCATTGCAAGTGAGGCGTGAGCGACTCAGGGCCAATGTCTGGCGTGGATGCTTTAGCTTCAATATCATTCACGTCATCGTCGTCTATCGAATCGAACCCTTCGGCAAACTCTTCGTCGTAAACATCATCTTCTTCTGAATCGGTTTCTGCTTGAGCCAGTAATTCTGCATTTCTCGTTTTCACCACTCGAACAATATGATCTTCAGTTTCCAATTTGCTGCCTTCACGGACGCGCTCAGCTTCGAGCATGTACTTGGCTGCTTGCTTGAGGTTACTAGTGGCGGTAATGATGTAGTTGCTAGTAATCGGAGCCTTCGGATACGTGATTCCAATCAGTTCCATCGACGTTTGTAGCAGCAGTTGCATGTTCCAACGTTGCCTTTGAAAGAAACGCTTCATAGATGCATTAAATATCTCGCATGGGTTGTTCGTGATGGCGTAACCCTCGGGTGAATGAAATGCCTGCCAATGCCTGTATCTTCCTTGCATCCATTGAGTCTCGATGTAAGTTACGAAGCTATCCAACAAGCGCTTGGATTTCCACAGAGCCAGAACTTGTTGCCGAGTAATCTCAAAATCTTCTTCACTGGTCGTAAAGTGCATGTCCATGATTCCCTTCATCACAATTTTTCGCAGATGCATATTGATGTGCCGCGTTCTCTTCCGCACGTTGTACAAGGCGTGGAAGAAACACATCAAAATATGGGAGCGCTTGAATTCTTGGATATCCGCATATGCGTTTGATTGTGCGTCTTCGGCACCTCCCATCACAGCGTCGACGTCGATCGTGGTACCACGAAGGGTCTTGAACAGACGAGCAAGTGAGAGGAAGCATTGATGGTACGCTCGAGCTGTTCGGCGAATGACAACGAAAATCGCTGCAAGCTGGTAAGACCGTGCTAAATCAGTGAAGCCGCATGTTATGACCGGATAGCCCAAGTCACTGAGCTTGAACGTCGCATCGGCGTGGAACGTAGTATAGCGGTCTGGAGACGCGTACTTGATGCAATTGTCCAGCTGTGCCAGGGACGTGACTCCCACAATAAACGAGTCGTTGTCGTCGCCGCTACCAACATACGGGAAGCCTTCTTCGTCAACGGTGGCTCCAAATAAAAATACTTGGCTGTTTTTCACATCAGGGGTGTAAGTGTGGGTCGCCACAAATACTCGCACAGCCTTCAGAGAGTTTTTTGCCCCATGTCGGCGTCAAATTGTCACTAGCGCATTCTTCACTTGCATCGGGGTTGGCCAGCCATGTTTCGGTTCAGGAATCGTGGAGTGATTTTGCATGTTGACTACAATAAGACGAGGAGGAAATCCACATTCGTCTTGATGCGCCACAAACGTTTTCATTGCTGCTGACAGCTTGTGACGCTTGGTAACACTGCAGGCGCCGACGCCTCGCGTGTGCAGCGCCGAATTGATGTAGACTCGATAGATCTTGTTTACTGAGCATTGGTGCACTTTCCACACGACAGCACAGCTTGGGCTTCTGGTGTGATCCCCGTCCTCGCTTCTTGTTGTAGGTTCTTAGGGCAGACATGTTGAGCTGGTGCAGCGAAGTCTGCGTTCCACCATTGCGTGAGGCGCCCTGTCGCAGATTGAGCTGGTTACCAGCGCGAGTGTTTGAAATGTCGACAAGCAGCACATGCCTTCGTCACGAAAATCTTGATACGAGAGTTCGTCTAAGCACGCACGAAGCTCGGTCCACGTGAGCAAGCGCACCATCTTGTGAACTTCTGTTATTAACGTACACCACCCTGACCACCAATTTTGGTTCCCTAAATGTGCACTCGATTAGTGTGGTCCACGTGTAATGTATGGCCAATCATTAAACCTGTATGGTGTCCATCTCATATAGCCGAAGGTGTACAGGTATCAACCTATCATGGATAGGTCTTTCCCCGAGCTGTATTGGAAGCATATTTGGACTGTATGTTTAGTCTCCCTTTTCTGTCTTGTTCACCTCGGTGCACTTCGGCTGAACCGCCGCCATCAATGACGCTATCGTCGGAGCAGCTGCTGTGTCAACAGCAGCAGCAGATGCTGCAGATCCTGCAGACGACTGTGTCATAGATGGTGCACTGACACTTGCACACTCACTTATCCTTGGAGATGTGCTATTGCTGGATAGAGGGTATGTCGGGAGCACTGAGCGCGTGACGTCTGGAAGACTGAGACAAGTGAAGATTGAAGAGGAACGGTAAGTTCGCAAGTGTATTTAGTGGTAGTTAGTGATTGTAGAGTTATCTAGGGATCTGTATAGACCATAGTATAACTAAGAGAGATTGAGTGAACACCAATCAATGATTGTGCCTATCGACTCTTACAGTAAGCACTGTACAGATATCATATTATACAGTCAGTAAGGTTACGGGGTACGCCAGGCTAAGGTCCGGGGTACAGAGGTTATGCAGATGACGAGTCCTAACCTCAACACTCTCCCTGGATCGACATCAGGTATGAACCGCGTACGGTTATAAGTAACCGGTCAATATAGTAATGATTTAGGGTATTAGTCAGTCAAAAAAAATATTGTGTTAGGTTATTTTGAACCTCCCAAAGGTGTTCAGTCAACTTTCAAGAATCGACGTTCGGCAAGGCCAGATTCTACAGAATCACGTTATCTCTGCTCCTTTAAGAGGCCGGGGATGCCAAATTTGAGCTCTCCTGATTCAGGGGCATTTTCGGCTGATCGACGGCAAATGTTCTAGAAGGTTTCATGTATTGTGATAGGATAATTGTAGACCCTTTCTAACGTGTTCAGTCAGCTTTCGTAAATCGAGGACTGGCTGGACCCGAGTATAGTGAATCAGCTCCTGGGCGGTTTAGGAGGTCCTCACTTTGAAATCTGCGCACCAGTGACCAGGGGCCGACCAAGGCACCGATCGTTCGAGGAAGTCACCCTTCGTGGTCCGCAATAGCGAGTTGCTTTCTGTCCATTGCACCACCGTCGCGTCTGGACTCTCCGCTCTCTTATTGTACGGCAGCGGAGGCCCCGATGGTGAGGACGAAACAGACAGCTCGGATCTCAACCGGAGGGAGTGCCCCTCGGCGATCGCTTCAGCAACTAGCCAACCGCAAGACTGCCCCTGGCACGTGGCAAGTGAAGAGGAACGACCTGTGCAAAGTCGCGCACATCGTCGACAAGCGTCTGCATCAGGCCAATGCAGAGGACACTGGGGCCGATGAGTACCGCGTGATCTGGTGGATGCGGCACGGCCGTCAACCCAGGACGTGGACCAAACTCTCCCTGCTTCTAGCAGGCGGTCCCCAGGATGAAGTCGCAGCCGTTGACGTATGGGTGCTTGCTGGACGGACGCCCTCGGATTTCTTCGAGTTCCACGCCGTATACAGCCCTGTGATCCTCTGTGCGGGTCTGATGAATACGTGCATGTACGAGGCGCTGTTTCAGGGGGCGAATCTCCTCGTTCACCCCGGCATGGTTCCTCGGGAGACATGGGACAGCTTCGTCGCTCAGGCTGAGGCGCGCGAAGGCTCAATGCTTTCGCTCAACGACATTAAGGTGAACCGTCATAGGACTGGCCACCGTCGCCTAGAAGCTGTCACGTCGCTTCAGCTGGAGAACGGGTTCTACTACTGCGCCGTGGTAAACGTGCATCGCACTGGCCACTGCTTCGTTCTGCAAATCCAAGGACGCGTCAAGACTGTGCACGATGGTGAGACTGTCAAGCCTTTGGACGACTACGGCGTATGGTTCGAGCGTATTATCTTCGTTCGTAAGATAGTCATCCTTGCCTAATGGAGCTAATACAGCATTGCTTTTGGTACTATTTACGTGTTTCTTCTTTGTTTGTGTACTAATAATGATTCGGTTGTTGATTACCAGGAAAACCTCTAAGTTTGTTTCAAAGAGGGAAAACCTTTTCTATGAGCTTGCATGATCAGTGTGGTTAATGCACCTGCTCTTCTGCTGATCTAAGTGAGCCTCTCTCGGAGTGCTCTGAATTGCTGTTTACTGAGCGCCTTGGTGCAGATATCTGCCACCATTTGTTTTGTGTTGCAGTATGTGATTATGAACTCTTTTCGCTCTACCTTCTCTTGTACAAAGTGATACCGGATGTCAATGTGTTTCGACCGGCCATGTAGCTTTGGGTTGTTTGATAGTTTGATATAACCTTCGTTGTCCTCATGAATGGTAAGAGCTTTTGTCGTTTCAAATCCGAGCTCACACAGCAACGACTTAAGGAAGATCATTTCTTGTATGCAATGACAGAGAGCTATATACTCTGCTTCTGTTGTTGATAGCAAAACAGTGTGGTGCTTGCGAGGGAGCCATGAGATTGGACTGTTGCCTAGCATTGTGACGTAGCCACCTACAGACCGACGAGTGTCTGGGCAATTGGCGTAGTCAGAGTCTGCGAATGCAGTGAGGTGATCAGCAAGGCTAGTGTGCTCTATGTTGCTGTCACCTCCAAGGACAATGCCATAGGCTTTGGTTCCACTTAGATATTTCAGGCCTCTAACGACCGCTCGCCAGTGTTCTTGTCCCGGGTTTCCTATTAACTGACTGACTTCTCTCATGAAGTATGCAAGATCAGGGCGTGTGCCTACCATCAGGTACATGAAGCTGCCTATGGCTTCGCGATAAGGAATGTCTTTCATCGCATCTGTTTCTTCTGGTGTGCTAGGTTGCATGCTGTCAGATAGTTTGACGTTGCGATCGCATGGCGTTGACACTGGGTATGATACCTGCTTAGCAAATTTGTCCAGGACTCTGGTTGCGTATTTGTGTTGATGGATGAAGATGGCACGACGTTTGCGGTTTCTTTCGATTGACCAGCCGAGTAAGTACGTCACTTCCCCTAAATCTGACGTGTGAAATTGTTTGTTCAAGGCAGATTTGATTCGTCGCACGATGGTGGTTGTTGGTGCTATGATCAGCGAATCGTCCACATAGACAGCAATGTAGCATGTCTTGTCTTGTTATCAATGATTCCAATGAACACACATCGGTATTTGATAAGTCTGCGAAAGTGAATGCTTTCAAGGAAAGCTGAGAGGGTGTGATACCATACTCAAGGCGCTTGTTTGAGTCCATAGAGACTCTTGTGAAGTTTGCAGACTAGATGCTGTTTGCCCGGGACTGTAAAACCCTCAGGCTGGTGCATGTATATCTCCTCATCTAGATGGCCGTTTTGACATCCATTTGATGGACTTCAGTAGTCAAGCAGTGCAGCTGTTGTAAGGAGGAGGCGAAGGACTTCCATACGAATGACTGGGGCAAATATTTCATTGTAGTCAACACCGTAGCGTTGCAGGAAGCCTTTGATAACGAGACGAGCTTTAAAGTGATCGACAATTCCTGCTCCATCATACTTCACCGTCCAGACCCATCGATTCTGTAGGACCTTTCGTCCGCGAGGCGCTGGCACAAGTGACCATGTGCCATTGTCCATGTGGGACTTATATTCCGAATCTGCTGCTTTGAGCCACTCCTCAGAGCTGGAGGACTGCATAGCTTCTCTGTACGATGATGGCTCCGCTACATACCGGATAGCCAGGAGGGTGTACACGACAGCCAGACGCTCATGAGCATCACGAGCATCCTCATCTGTCGTTAACACGTCTGTCAAGGGCTCGTCAGGGAACCGAACTCGTTTGGCTGGAGGAGCGGGAGAAGGCGATGATGGTGTCTCGACCGCAAAGCTATAGTGCGTTCTTTTTAAGAGTTCACTCAGCGGAGGCAGATGTTGTGCCGTGACAACTGGTGGTGCAGTTGGTAGTGCAGCCATGGGAGCAGTCATGGGTGGTGGCTGAGGTGCGGCGACAGTATGTGGGAATCCAAGTGCCTCTGGTGTGTCCGCCAGGGTTTTGAGAGTTGGAAACTCATCCTCTTTAAAGACAACATCCCGGCTGTAGACAAGATGTTGGTTCTCCACGTTCATAAGTCTGTAGCCTTTTTTGTGGTCCGGTAGACCTAGATACATGCACAGTTGGGCACGTGCATCCAGTTTGTCACGATAAAGATCTGGAATGTGGCAGTATGCTGCACATCCAAACACCTTGATGTATTGAAGTGATGGCTTGCATCAGAACCACATCTCATACGGTGTTTTGTTCTTGGTCAATGAGCTCGGAGTCATGTTGATCAAGTCAGTGGCATGACGTACACACTCAGCCCACAGTTGCTTGGGTAATTTCCCATCTAGGAGAAGAGCACGGACTCGTTCCATGATTGTTCGCATTCTGCGTTCGGCTACTCCGTTTTGTTGGGGAGCGTTCGTGAACTGAGCACGTGTGCCGTACTTTTGGAATATGACTCGACCGAGCTTTTCATATTTCTTGGCATTATCAGCCTGTAGAACTTCTTACGGAAATCATCGTAACACTCATACAACGCAGAGCGATTTTTGATGGTATACGTGTACATGAATTGAGAGTAGTCATCGATAAAGATGAGAAAGTAGCGACAACCAGCTAGGCAGGGAACTGGCAGAGGACCACAAATGTCAGAATGCACTTTTTGCAAATGGAACTTAGAACGCTCAACGACTCTATTAGAGTTAAAGGGGGCACGATGCGACTTCGCAAACGCGCGTGCAGAGCAGAAGAACACTGCACGTGGATCTATACTCCGGACGTTGAGGTCTGTAATTGCTCTGGTCTTATGGAGACTCTGTAAAACACGAATGTTCGGGTTCCCGAGTCGTTTGTGCAGCAATAATAGGGAAGTGCTCGTACCTGGGGCGGCAATGTGAGCTTCGCTCTTCTTCATAGGCGATGCCGTGAATTGGTACAGGTCCACGTGTTGCGCCATGTTGGCCTTGATGTTGAAGCGCTGGTCGGTATGGACCGCACATGTCTTCCGATTGAACGTGAAGTGGAAGTCCTGCTTCACTGCTGCAGGAACCGAGAAGAGATTGAACTTCAGGTCAGGTGCGTAGAGCACGTCAGACAGATTCAGGATCTTGGTCTTGCCCTTGGAGTCAATGACTTCCAGGGTGACTTGGCCCGTGGCTGTAATGGGGATTTCATTCTTCCCACCGACCGTGACCGAGCTAACGCTTGGCGTCATGGCCGAGAACCATTCACGCTGGTAGGTAACATGGCGCGTGCAGCCAGAGTCAATAGTCGAGATCGGGTCTGAACTCGGATTGGCTGTGGCCGTAAGGCTGAGCGCAGGCTTTGACGTCGCCATAATTGCGATCCTGGCATGGTCCTGATGCTCGTGGCGGGACTGGTAGTAGTCCCCGCGGCCTTGATGGCGGTTTCCACGACCACGTTGGCTGTTGAAGTAGCCACGGCCTCTTCCACGGTAGTTGTTGTTCCGAAATCGCTGGCCCGAGTGACGATTCGATTCGTAGCGCTGGTTCCGATCGTACGGATGCGTCTGCGGCGTAGCGGCACGGAACTGGAAGCCCGCAGGAAGGACAGTGCCTTCCTTAACGGTTCCATCGCGGATTTCCTTTTGGAGCTTGCGGCACTCAATCTTGGCGTGGCTCCTTCTTCCGCAATGAGCGCAACCCGTGTCGGTGTTGGCAGTTGCTGGGAGGGCAGTTTCCTCGACGGCGGCAGTGAGAGCCTTCTCGTTTCTCGTGAGGTCGCTCTCAGGCGTGCCCCGAGCAAGCCTATACCGCTCTTGGGCTTGCTTCTCGCGGACCTTAGCCTCGATGCTCATCTTGAGCTCTTCAAACGGGATATACTTCCGTGTGCCCTTCCAGACCCTGAGATCTTTCCACGATGTCTGCATCGAGTGGAAGAGGTAGAGGGACTTCTGCACATCGGTCATGGGTGACTCGGTGGCTTCAGAGGCGGCTTTGATAGCCCTCTCCAGCGCGATGAAGAACGTGGTCAGGTCGCTTCCTTCCTCATACCGGATCTCCATGAGGTAGTGCTGGATGAAGTAAGGATCGCCGTGGACCTCCGAGCCTTCATACTTCTTGCAGATCGCTTGGAAGATCTCGTAGGAAGACTTGAGGTTGATATACGTACGCATATGCGTGTTGTCGATCGTCTTCAGCAAGAAGGCCTTGGTCTCTGCTTCGAGGCGACGTAGCTTCGAGGAACTGAGAGCTCGACGCTTGGACTTCTTCTCCTTCCTGCGCTTGCGCGCATTCGACTTGTGGTTGAACGGCTTGACCGCTGGGAGACTGGCGCGCATTATCGCGTCGCCGTCTTCATCCTCAGAGTTGGGTCTGAGCTCTTCGTCATCCTCGTCGTAGTCAACTGCATCGGACGTGGCCTCTTCGGCTGCGCTCGACGACTTGGACTCGTCCGCGTCGGAGAGATAACCCTCGTCGCTGGAGTCGCTGTCCGAGTCGGAGATGCCGTCGTAGTCTTGCTTGGTGATGAAACCGAGCAGGTGCTTGCCATCGAGGGCAGCTTGGACCTGCATCTTCCAGACATCGAAGTTCTCGGGGCCGGTCAGGCGAGGGAAGTCATCGTTGGAGGTCGAGCTTGGGCTCATATCCTATATCGGGAGCACTGAGCTCGTGACGTCTGGAAGACTGAGACAAGTGAAGATTGGAGAGGAACGGTAAGTTCGCAAGTGTATTTAGTGGTAGTTAGTGGTTGTAGAGTTATCTAGGGATCTGTATAGACCATAGTATAACTAAGAGAGATTGAGTGAACACCAATCAATGATTATGCCTATCGACTCTTACAGTAAGCACTGTACAGATATCATATTATACAGACAGTAAGGTTACGGGGTACGCCAGGCTAAGGTCCGGGGTACAGAGGTTATGCAGATGACGAGTCCTAACCTCAACAGAGGGCTTGTGGGCGGAGATGCACGTGAAGTCATTGGTTGTGTCGAGCTTAGTCCACTTGGGTTCATAACCTTACACACTGGCAGAGCAGATGCGTAGGCTAGGAACAGAACTCGACGTTATCACAAGAAGTCTACAGAATGCAAAGTGGGATTGAGGAAGAGGAAAGCCTATGGCACAAAACCTCTCCTTGTGGGTTACACAAACTGCCATAACTACAGTAACCTCACGTAACCTCAACGATGTCCTTAAACCTATTGCGCCAGCGGTACTTTTGTGTTAATGTGGACAGCGGAAGTGTTCTCGCCATTGCGAGCGCTGCTGCTCCACGTCGCTGAGTTCGCACTCGTCGACGAATGCCAGAAGTGCGTCTAGAGGCGCTGCCATCCTACCGGAGTGCTGGGTTCAGTGAGCCCGTAAAACCTGGTCGAGTCACTATCATCAAGGATTTGCAATTTTCTGTGCAGCCTGGCTCATGGATGCGTCCGTCATACGTGCGTGCGCAGAGCACAAGCAGTTGGTAGAGTTCTGCCAACTGTGGATGAGCGCCGCGATAAAGTCGTGCACGTGAGTGGCTTGAGGGGGACACGCTATGTCATTGTCAGTCCAGAGACGCACTTACGCAAAGCAATCGCCCAAATCAAACAGGCTTGATTACAATAGTCCTTCAACACAGTCGCAATATTCCTGAACTTGAAGCTTATCAAATAATTACCACATGCTTCTATGACCGCCAACCGTGCTGTCCAGATCTCATCCCTGATCTGATTTTGATTATCATGGGTGGAGCTTCTAGATGCTAAAGCAACTGTGGGGTTCACTTTTGCCAAGTTACGTAGCAGCTATATTTCTTAACTCTCCATTGGCAGGCCAGTAAATGTCAATGTGAATTGAAGCCACTTTGGTACTCAGGTTTTTGGATTCCATCGGCTTGATGCGAAGCAGTCAGCCACAAATTAAGAAGGTGCCATAATGCTGCATGGAAAAGCTCTACTTCATTTCGACAGGAACGACGCGATCAGTATAGCCACTCAGCCTGTGAATAATTTGCATTAAAGGGCCTCAATCAATGCGTAAGATGACTGAGTTGTACCCCCGATGGCGGTCAAATAAAATGCAACGCCTTAATACGTGGTCGCTTGAAGTTTGCGAATCGACTGGACTAATGAGCTCAATATTGTCCTGCTGCTTGCCCAACAATTCACCTTCTCTCCAACCCGATTGTTCTTCTTGTTCTAATTCATAGCTTCAGAGACATTTGACTTGCAAAGGCAGCATAGCCTTCGCCCACGGCACGAAATCGACCAAAGCTCGCAAATCCGCGTCCTCTTGGACATGATCAGGATTCAGCGCCATTCCAAGCTTGCTTTCGGGATAGTACCAGGCAACCGCTTGAACACTCGTGAATGGAACTGGCGGTGAAGGCACACATTCGCCGTTCGCAGTCGAGTCGTACATCGCGGCCCAGCCTTGGCCGCACAAGCGCGGCTGAGACGATCCTTCAGACTCGATCAACATATTCCACACAACTACCACACGCTCTTCCGTCTTGTATCTTCGTAGCGAGTACTGACCATGAAAACGAGTCTGCGAAGGACCTTGCTTGGACTGAAATACAAAGTTATGGCCGCTCGTCACATCCAAACGAGACTCGCTGTACAAGAAGGAGCTTGTTAGCCCGGATTTCTGATCAACCAAAAGGCGGATTAACGCACTTGCTCGAAAACAAACCGCTGGTGAGGCTGGAATGCGGAGTGAATCGCCAGTACGCATCGCGATCGCGCGCTACGCACAACTGGCTTCGTAATTCGATGAAGAACCCTTGGTGTCCGGTCTGCCGCCGAATCCACACATCAAAGCAGGACCATGGAAGCTTGGCCATCTCTGCGTCTGCAAGCACCGCGTCTGTCTGGTGGTAGACATGATCAAAGCCATCGAAGTGATCATCGACCTGCTCTGCTCGCAGCTTTGCCTCGCGCTCGAAGCGACGGGGCATTTCCTGTGCCTAACAGAGACATTACGGAGAGCTCAGTCGATAACTGAGCACATACGGATACATCCAATCAGCAGACATCACACCTGGTTAGTCGAGCTGCGCTTGAGCACGTTCACAAGTCGCTTGGCTATCTGCATCTGGGCTTTCACCTTTGCTTGTAGACGGTCGTTCTCCTCCTGCGCCGCAGCGCGGAGTCTGAACTGACGGTCGATCTCAGAGTGCCAGTGCGAAGTCTCAGCCAGTAGCATTGCATTCTTGCCTCCACTGATCAACCTGCTTTGCTTCACTTTCGTCAGCTCAAGCGTCAAGGCTGCAGCCTGAGTCTGCAGCGCCGCGATCTCCACAACATCTCGTCGTGGGCGCGTCTTCGGCCCCGCTACACTGTTGCTGCTCTCCGAAGACCAACGGGGGCGCTGGTCGTTCCTCTGCTGCTGGTGGAGCTGCAAGTCTTCGATGCCGCTCACGTCGCACACGTCCACAAAGGCCAGAAGAGCTTGGAGCTCCATGCAAACGGGATTCAGTCGGTACTTGACAAAAGGTGCGTGCTTTTCAGTCATTGGAGCGTTCACAATTTACCCGCTATTCCTCTCGTACCTGCTCAGAGTCGTGATTGAGGGGCCTTGAAGACATCACACGGAGCACATTGACGCCGCGATGAAGAATTCTCGTGACAGATTTCTCCGCAACATGAGGACTTGCACGTCAATATGAGAGAAAGACTCTTGAATTCTCCAGATTTTGTGACAGTGAATGAATTCATTGCTCACTTTTGGTCATCAGCCCAGCGAAAGCAGCGTATCCTTCTGCCGCGCAAGTCACGAAATCAATCAATACGCGCATATCGGTGTCCTGCCGCTCATGATCGAGGGCCAAAGCAGCGTGGAGTTTGCTCGTGGGGAAGAACCGGGCAATCGTTTGAATACTCGTGGATGTCGCTTCGTCATGGGCAGTGGTGCTGTGGAACACGGCCCAGCCACGACCCTCTAGTTGAAAATGCGAAGATACTTCGCTTGAAGACATATCTTCAGGTCGAATCAAAGCCTTCCACGCGACCACGATGCGCTCGTCCGTCACGTATCTGCGCAGCAGGTACCGGCCACGAAAGCGAGTTTGCGAAGGACCGTTCTTGGACCGAAAGCAAAGCGTGTGAGCTAACCTTCCGTCTAGGCAGCTTGATCTCTATGGCAGCATGAGGATCAGTGAGTCGTCAAATGGCCCAGGACTAGTGAGTTTGCTCACATGATCGATGATGAACCGCCTCGAAAAGCTGTGGTGGGGAATGAATCGCCAGTACGCCTCACTAGTAGTTTCACGGTCGCACTCTACATTGACACGTCGTCGGAACTCGACCATGAAGCCTCTTTGGCCGCTCTGTTGACGCATTCGCGTATCAAAGAAGACAGGAGGCAGCGTGTCCATCTCGGTATCCGCGAGCACCGCGTCTGTCTCGCAATAGACGTTATCACATTCATCGAAATCATCGTCGTCTCTCTTCTGCGCGCGCAGCTTTGCGTCTCGTTCGAAGTGGCGGAGCATTTGCAGCATCTAACAGGAGACCAGCAGTCAATCAACAGAGGCGATCTATCTACACGATCCAAGACGCACCTGATTAGCCGAGCTGCGCTTGAGCACGTTTGCCAGTCGCTTGGCTACCTGCTTCTGCGCGTGGACTTTGGCCTTCAGCCGTTCGTTCTCCTTCTGCGACTCCGTGCGGAGTCTGGACTGGCGATCGGATTCTGTCCGCCAGTGCGATGGTCCAGTCAGCACCAGATGCGGATTCGCGCGTACTCTGCCTTGCTGCACCTCCCTCAGCTCCAGGGCCAAGCCCGCTACCTGTTTCTGCAGCGCCGCGATCTCCAGAACGTCTCGACGTCGGCGCGGCTTGGGCATGGCGCCGCTGCTTTGGCGACGCGGGTAGACAGCAGGGGGCGATGCGGCCACCTGCTTCTGCTCTTGGTCGTGGTGACGGAGTTGCTGGTCGTCTGCGTCGCTCACGTCGCACTTGTCCACGAACTCCAGCAGCGCTTGGAGCTCCATGCTCCTCTCCTAATGATGCTGACTGCAGAGGCGATGCCAAAATGTGCGGAGCGTGTGTTAATGGTGTGTCAAAATGTGTTAACTGACCTAGTTTGTATTGTATAGCTCCAGAGCCATTTGTCTTCCAAAGGCGTTGTAGCCCTCGCCTGCGTACGTCACGAAGTCGACCAAGGCTTGCAGGTCCGCATGCTGCTGGACGTGATCGGGGTCCAGCACAGCTCCGAGCTTGCTCTCGGGATAAAAGCGCGCCACCGACTGAATGCTGGTGGACGGAACTGGCGATGGCGGATCCAATTCGGTCGAGCTGTAAATCGTGGCCCAGCCGCGCCCACACAATCGAAACAGAGATGACACCGATGACCCTTCAGGCTCAACGATCATCTTCCAGACAATCACCACGCGCTGCTCGGTCGTGTACCTGCGCAGCAAGTACTGGCCATGGAAGCGCGTGCTGGAAGGGCCTTGTCTGGACTGGAAGACGAAAGTATGGCCTTTCATTTCGTCCAGATAGCACTCGGTCTTTGAAAAGCGGCAAGAAGCTCGTTAGCTCAGTCTCAGCGTCCCAACTGCAAACCAAGAGGTGGATTCACTCACCTGCTCAAAGACAAACCGCTTGCTGAAGCTGGGATGCGGACTGAATCGCCAGTACGCCTCGCTAGTCGTATCGCGGTCGCGCGCTACGCACAAGCGCCTTCGGATCTCGATGAAGAACCCTTGCTGGCCAATCTGCTGCCGAATGCGCGCGTCAAAGCAGGTCGACGGCAGTCTGGCCATCTCTGCATCTGCCAGCACGGCGTCCGTCTGGTAATACACGTGATCAAACTCATCGAATTCGAAGTCGATATTCTGCGAACGTAGCTTGGCATCGCTCTCAAAGCGGAGAATTGTTTTCCACATCTTCAAACCGCAAACAACAGAGCGAATCAGAGCCAGCACAGCAAATATATCAGACAGCAAGCATACCTGGTTGAAGGAGCAGCGCTTGAGCAGGTTCGCCAGTCGCTTGGCTGTCTGCGTCTGGGCTTGCAGCTTGTCTCTCAGCTGCTCGTTCTCCTTCTGCGCCGCAGCGCGGAGTCTGGATTGGCGATCGCACTCAGTCCGCCAGGGCGACAACGCATTCTGACCTCCATCAATCGACCTGCTGCACTTCACTTCGTCCAGTTGTAGCGTCAAGGCCGCCGCTTGATTCTGCAGTGCTGCCAGCTCTTGAACAACGCGTCTTGGACGCGCCTTCGACATCACGCTGTTGCTGCTGCTTCCGGGTCTTTCAAAGGGCGAATGCACCTGCTGCTGCTGCTGGCGGTGGAGATGGAGGCGGAGGGGCTGCTGGTCCTCTACGTCGCTCACGTCGCACTCGTCCACGAACGCCAGAAGCGTCCGGAGCTCCATGTTTACGAATGCTTGTCAACGGGACTCATCCTTTCAGATTAGAAATGACAAAAGGTGAGTGCGCACTTCAAATGACGACAAGCTCACTGTCTGTACCAGTGTCAACTTGGACGTGATGTCTGCGGAGGCTTCAGCCAAATGCAGCATGAAGGCCACCAGCGTGCTCGCTCGAGCGTCGTTCTGACTGTCTTCTAGTGCAGCGGCACCGACTTGGATTGGCGTGAGGCGACTGAAGAGCTGCACGCGAGTGGATGTTCCATCACGACCCAGCCAGAGACGCATGAGCACGCGGTCATCTGACTCCATTAGCGTTCCATACGATGATCACGCACCCGTCGCTCGTGAATCTGCGCTTGAGGATCTACCCAAGGAACCGCATAAACAACGGATCATGCTTGTGCTGGAACTGAAACGTGGCTCGCTGTCTCGTTCAGGGTCGTGGAGCTCTACAATCAGCATGCATTCTAAGCGGGAGGATGGGACTTGTTTGCAATGACAAGCAATACCACTGGAATCGATGGGACGGGCATCCTATCTCCATAATATTCCAATATTAATCCATCCAGGTGTCAAAGAACGAGGGGTCTGATTGCGGCAACTGCGCCGCAGCTATCACGCTGTCCAACTCAAGAAAAGCTTGGGTCAAGTCGTCCTCGTACTCATGACTGGCGGCTGGCTGGTTTTTCGTATTGGTTCAGGGCTTGGATGATATGTATGGGTTTATGGATGGACGTGACTATCAAGACAATCATTGCATTGCGAAGAGGCAGACACGGACCTTGCTAGTTGAGCTGCGCTTCAGTATGCGCCTCAGACTCTTTTGGCGATCGGGATCTGCGTTTGCAACTTGGCTTTCAAGTGCTCGTTCTCCCACTGCGCAATGAGGACTGCTTCGCAGCCTCTCCCTCCCATTCATTCGTCTGCAGTAGCTCTACTCGTGCGCACTTGAAGCCTCCCGGCTCTGCATCGCATGCGCAAGTTCCTTTTCAAGTTCTGCCACCTTGTCTCGTAGTGCTCGCAACTCAGTTCATCGCGTCGTGGGCGCGATTTCGGCTTGAACGCTTCGCTACTGCTATTGATGGATAGCACATGAGGGCGCCTTGCCTAGCTCATGGCTGGGAGGGAGGTCGCACTCGTCTACAAACGCCAGAAGGGCATCAAAACCGGCATCTGCCGTCTCGGTGTGCTGGTGCATGGCTCTCGAATCACCCGTATCTTGTACGATTAAGACGCCATCGAGTCTTTCCCAACACAGTAGTACCGAACATATAATTCATCACGTGAGCAGGTGCAGCGCCAGGGCCTCAGGAACTGCAAGCAGTTGATCTGCAGCAGTCCTCCTGTTATATCAGAGTGAACCTCTCGGACTTGCGCAGAAAAATCAGATTCTAGTCTTTCGTTCCCCAAACTTCTGCTCATGAGGATCATTTCCATATCAAGGGTCCTTCCATTCTTCGTTCTCAGCGCTCTTCGTATTTCTCACTGTATCATCCCCAAACGCACATTGGCAGTGACGAGTGAATGCTACAGTATCAGAGTCGAGCGCGGATTCAAGAAGCTCAATTCGTGTGCACATCTTCAGCGGATCAAACACAAAATAATACGATCTTGTGGTCGAGCAATAAGGTGCCACGACGAAAAGAGAACTCGCGTTGCCACGAGAAGCAACGAAGACTTGAAAACGACATCAATGCGTTTATATTAAGCCAAATTTGATGTCGTGAGTCAAGAAGTCGATCTGCTTTCAATGATGTACCGATACGGAAGACTTCGACCTCGACGCGTTGTTGGCGTTTCTCAAAGTATTGGACCAGTTTGGCTCAAGAGTGTTTCTAACAGACAAGGTGATCGGAGCTACTGGGATTTCTTTGATGCACAACACGATGACCTTTCGCCCGTAGGAATGCTTAGCTCAGGGATGGCAAATGAAATTATGGGTGAGTATTGACTGACATCATCGTGTTTGTCGCGGTGCCGTGCGTATCAGTCAACGATTGAACGTGTGCAGGAACAGGACTTTCAATCACTATCGTAGGTTCTAGAACGTGATTTTGCTCATCGACTTGCATGACGTCATCCAGCGGGTTTAACGCATT
The DNA here is from genome assembly GCA_023337935.1 of Elongisporangium anandrum. Taxonomy (NCBI): domain Eukaryota; phylum Oomycota; class Peronosporomycetes; order Pythiales; family Pythiaceae; genus Elongisporangium; species Elongisporangium anandrum. Next base: position 26,761 of record JAADXR010000272.1, read on the forward strand.
GCAGAAGGCGCAAGAGAATCATGCGAGTGGCTCCACCAAAAAAGCACTCAACTGGTCTTGGTTGCTCATAATAAACGTAATTCATTTGCACTCTGCGCTTCTGTGTTCAGCCGATAGATTGATGCCAGGCAAGTTCTTGGAGTTATTGCGAATCGTCTTAAATTGTATGCCTTGCCATGGAGTATTTTGGTTGTCATAAGTCACATCCATTCGTTAATCTTCACTCAACACTTGATTATTTTGCCGCAAAATACCCTTGCTACTTGATTTTGATCTGAGAAAATGCAAAGCAGCCTTTTGGTCCCTCAAGTAAACACCAAACTTGTCCGGAGTCTATGACTAGGTCATTTGGGACATGACGGTAGCATAAGCTTCAGCCACGAGCAGCATAAAATCGACCAACGTGTTCACTCTGGTGTCTTGTTGAGCGTCTTCAACTGTGCCAATGCCGAACTGGGCCTCAATTTCCGGGACAAGACGGGTGAAATGTTGCGCGCGAGTCAAGTTCGCATCTATTTTTTCAATCACCATCCAACCGGAGCCATTCATGCGCAGGCGCTCGGGCGGATTTCCAAGTTCGTTTGGCTTCATGAGCAACTTCCACACGATGATCACACGCTCCTCACTTGTGAATCTGCGCTTGATAACCTGTCCATGGAAGCGCACGGGAGAGGGAACCTCATTGGACTGGAAGTTGAAAGTGTAGCTCGCTGTCTCGTTCAAGTCCGTGAAGTCCTACAGACCAGCACCTCAGCATCAATTTCTAGCCCAAGGAAAAGCGTTTAATTGCATGCAGTACCTGATCGAATAGAAATCGACGAGAGATTGAGTCTCCGGCATCAAATTTCCATAGCGCATCGCTGACCGTAGCAACATCGCAAGCCACGATGTGGTGGCTGCGAAATTCCAGTACCAGTTTATCATTATGTTGCTTGAATTGGGCGTCGAAGAACGAAGGCTCTGATTGAGGCAGTTGCGCCTCCGCTATCACTTTGTCCGTTTGAAGGAATGCTTGGACCAAATCGTCGTCTTCACTATCGCTCGCATCTCGTTTAACAGCTGATTTCTCGTACTCATGCAGAGTTTGGAGGATCTAAGTGCGTCAGCAAGCAGAGATTGTCAACGGTTACAGGTATCAGAGGCAGCGTGAGCAAGAAGAAGCGTACCTTGTTACTCGAATTCCGCCTTAATGAGCTCATCAGACTCTTCGCGACCTGGATCTGCGCTTGTAGCATGGCTTTCAAGCACGCATTCTCCCGCTGCGCAGCTGATCGCATCGCAGACTGCCTTTCAGCCTCTTGCTTCCATACTTGCGGCTGTAGTTGCATCGAATCATGCACACTTCCAGTCATAGACGCTTCTCTGCTCTGCATCACGTGCGAGAGTCGCAGTTCCAGCGCCGTCACTTTGGATCGCAGATCTGCGAGCTCCAGAGCATCGCGTCGTGGGCGACTTTTCTGCTTGGGGGCTGCCGTGGTGCTGCCATTGCTGCTGATGGAGCTGCCGCAGGACTTACTTCTCGTTGGGAATGCGGTTGGAGTGGCTGGATACGCGACTGAAGAGGGGGTCGTCTGGTCCAGCGGATGCAGCTCACATTCATTTACGAACGCCAGCAGTGTGTCGAGACCAGCGTCTGTCGTGTCCGTGTGTTGGTGCATCGGTATCTTCTCAGCTGACAGATGAGTGAGACTTGGCGTGACAAGTGTGATGATGGGTGCGCACCCGTTGACGTCATCCGTGCTGGTACCGTACGTAACAGGATTTGGTTGTAGGATCAGGTTCTTCGATAGCTGTCGCTGGTTCTTGGTCCCTCTGCCTAAACTATTCCATCGCAATGGGACGCTAATGAGTCATTGGTGCCGCCGTATCGCAACTGCTCCGGCAAAACAACAGACCCATTCATCATTCTCCCACGAGTGGACTTCATCAAGAACTCCCATTAAATATTCTCCACCAGCTCTTTTGGGTTCGATCCTGCACGCCTCACGTCAACAGCATGCGTAGAATCCAACGTGAACTTGGGAGGTCTTCCTTTTGACTTGCTCTGCTTGAGGCTCAATTGAAACAGCGGAGGCTTCGATCATCATAGAACTGTCGAATGCTTCGCGGACCTGAAGATCGAGTCTTAGAACCAACAGATAACCTTTCGTTCAGAGGAAAGCACTTACCTCATGCGGTTGGCTGACACGAAGAGCTAAGTGCCCAACCAATTGGTCTCTCAGCCTGCGCTGCATCTGCACTTGGGCTTTCAGCTGACAGTTCTGCTGCCGAGCCAAAGCTAGCATCTCGGACTCATGCGAAGCGATCGACTGCCAATTCGCTCGCTCCCTTGGTACTCCTAATGGCTCGGTCCCTTGCTCTTTCGTCATCAAGAGAATCTGCTTTTCAAGCTCTATCGTCTGAGCTCTTAAGACCAGGAGCTCCTCTCGCTGAGGACGTATACGCTTCGTGCTCAACGTCGGTGCCATCTGCGCAGGATGGATGGTGTTGCAGTCGCTGTGGATAGCGGGTGACAGCTCCTCCTCCCAATCCTTAATGTCGCACTCGTTGACGAAGGCCAGCACTTCATCCAGCGAAAGCAGGTCGACTTGTTGGTCTGCGACACCAGACTTGGCTCGAATGGGACGCATGGCAGCCTTCTTCCCACCTCTCCGATTTCGAAATGAGGCTTCCGTGGCTGTCTGCGCCCGTTTTGCGTCGATGGGTTCGTCTGATACAGGCGCTCGCCGCCGTGGGAGCAAATCGAAGTGTCTCACGCCATCCTGTCTCCTTGATTGGCGCAGCAACTTCAAGAAAAAGGTCCTCGTTTCTATGCGAGAAGAATCTCTTCCTGCAGCAGGCGGACGGACTAATCTTCACGAGTGGATAATGGTGCTCTTTTGATGGGGATTACGTAGTAGCAGCTTGCTTGACCTGAAGCTCTAAGTCTTTACGGCGCCACGAGGAACGAAGCGGCCTGCTCCACGACGCGGGCCACATCCTGCACATGCTCTTGGATGGTCGTGGCATTATCGTAGAATGCGATGCCGTCTGCGATGCCGGGGAACGCCGTGCCAGCATACACCTCATAGAAGCCAGGACCGAAGATCACGTGCTTGTACCACGGGCGATGCGGCAGACCCGAGTCCAGGATGAACTTGCGCTCCAGCAGCTTGAGCTTCTGGTTCCACGCGTAGAGCAGTGAGGCATCGGCCAGAGCAGTAGCGTTCGTCTTGATGGAGTCCAGTTGCGTCTGGAAGAGCTTGGCGTTCGAGGTGAAGTGCTGAATCGCAGCGCGCAGATCTTTGTAGTCGATCGCGAGATCAAGAGCCGCGGTCTTGGTCTCAAAGATCTCGATATTCTCCTGCATCACGGGGCCGTACGTCGTGAACTCGTATGGAAGCACAGTGTTGTCGGCCAGGCGAAGCGTGAGCAGGCCCCACCACTGCGTGGCGGTCACGTGTGTCGCGTAGCTTGGATCGGCAAAGCTTTCCACATAGGCCACGCTGTCCATGGTACTGTGGTAGACTCCGTAGGCGCTGTCCGTGAGTCCAAACGCAAGGTTCGCTGACGCGATGCCGAGATGCTGGTAGTACGCTGTGAAGTCGGTGCCGGAGCCCAGGAAGTTGACGACGTAGTCCGGGCCGAGAAGGCCAGCCGTGAAGCCACCATTCGTAGCCTTGCGCAGGTTGGACTGCAGTGTCCACTGCTCGTGGAGGCTGCTCGCATTTCTGCCGTCGATCTTGAAATGGTCAGCAGGCACAGCCTTGGCAGTCTGCAGCAGGAACTCAGCGATGGAGGGCGATCCGCCAGCCACGACGAGTGGACCCAGGAACGCATCCACATTGATGTAGGCTACAGCCTCTTCGATCAGCGTCTCGGCAAACTCTTCCGCGTACTCCGTGCTGCCGATCAACGAGTACTCCTCGCCGTCCCACGACGCGAGCTTGATGGTACGACGTGGCGTCCAGCCGCTCTTCAGTAGCTCACCGAAGCCGCGAGCGAGCTCCATCATGGCTGCAGAGCCGCTCGATGGGTCGACGGCACCACAGACCCACGCGTCACGGTGGTTGCCGATCAGCACCTGCTCGTGGGGGAGCTCCGAGCCCTTGATGGTGCCAACGACGTCCCAAATGGGCATGACCTTATTGTCCATCTCGAGATCCAAGTTCACGACCGTATCCTCATCGTTTCCGAGGTAGTAGCCACCGTTGGAGAGCGCCAGTCCGCCCTGCCAGTCTTCAGGAGCCTTGGTGCCGCCCAGAGACTGCAGGATGAAGGTCGCCTGTTCGTACGATAGCGGCAGCGCTGGGATCGTGGGCACAGCGATCAGTCCTTCAAGGCTCACGTAAGGCACGCCGAGCACCGACGCGTAGCCAGGGGTCAACGGGTCGCCGGCGTAGTACGACGCGTAGGAAATGGAGCCGCGCTGGAAGGAGCCCTTGGGTCGCCACGGGCCGTCCGGGTACGTCTTGCCGCGCACGAAGCCGTCTTCGTTCGGATCCGAGTAGATGAGCACGCCAGCCATGTCGTGCTTCTCCGAGAGCATGGCCTTGATGTCGCGCCCGATGCCGCCGTACCGGGCGAGCGCGATCTTGCCCTTGAGCGAGACGTTGTGCGCCACGAGCCACTCGAAGTCTGCCTGCGAGCCAAAGTTCACGTACACGATGGAGCCCGTGACGTTACCCGAGGCCGCGTAAGCCAGGAACGGCGGCAACGCGTCTTCGTTTGTCGTGCACGAGTCGCCTTCGACGGCGGCCTCGGTCAGGTTGAGCTCGCGCTGCGATTGCGCCGGGCCGACGATCGCGAGGCGACTGCGCACCGGATACGACAGCAGCGTGTAGTACTCCTTGATCTCGGCGTCGATGCCGTAGGCTTCGAACTGCTTCTTGGTGTACAGCGCCGTGTTGTAGTCCTGCTCCGAGCCGCAGACGTGGGGCACGGAGGCGTAGGCGTGCAGGAACTCCTGCAGCTTGCCGGCCTGCACGCCGGTCACGAACGCCTGCTCGACAGCAGAGCGCTCGGCCGGGTCGCTCTTGGCCATCACATTCGAGGACACGCTCGCAGACGCGACTGCTGCGCTGTGCGGCTGGGAGCTGAAGACTGCGAAGCCAGCCAGCAGCATCATGCCCACGACGCCGACGATGCGCACGTTGCTGAGCCAGGAGGACGACGAGGCGGGGGACACCAGACGCGACGCCGCTTGGGGGGTGCCATGGCGGCGGCGGCGGCCGGGCGTGGCTGGAGACCGCAGCAACGGCTGGAAGGTGCCGTAGGCGTCCGAGGCCTCCTGGTCCTGCGAGCTGCGGGACCCGCGGGGCGACGTGAGCGGCATCATCTTGGCTTCCGGCTGCTGGAAGGAGACGATGAATGACTGCGCCGATTCGGAATCAGTTTTCTTTTTTGGTAATTTACAGTTCTCTCGGGATGGTAATTTACGGCGTATGACGATATCACGTTAACTGTATGCATGCTCGCTGTGTACTGAAAGAAAGTGGTTTTGTGTGACCGATGAATGTATGTGCATGTAGTTTACGCTGATAGGAAAGATACTTTCCCAACACTCATCCTGCATGGCGAAGAGGCACCATCTCCATCCTGCACTCTCCACACAGACATCAGGTTCCCATGCAAAAGCATCATATTCATCCTTTACACTGACTTCTCTGTATGGTCCAAGCCAAAACTCTGTCTATGGGGCGACCAGGAAGTCGCTGGCCTTTTGCACCACACGCGCGATCTTGTCCACGTGCTTCTGGATCGTCTCGGCGTCGTCGGCGAACGCGATGCCGTCCGAAATGCCCGGGAAGGCCGTGCCGGCGTAGAGCTGGTAGTATCCAGGGCCGAAGATCACGTGCTTGTACCACGGGCGATGCGGCAGGCCTTCGTCCAGCAGGAACTCGCGCTCCAGCAGCTTGAGCTTGGCGTTCCAGGCGTGCTGCTGCTTCACCGTCGTGGAGTTGTCCTCAAGGAAGGCGTCCAGCTGCGTGTGGAAGAGCTCAGCATTGATCGTGAACTGCGTGATGGCATCGTAGAGCTCGTGGTAGTTGAGCGTGAGGTTGAGAGCATCGGTCTTGTCCTCGAATTTAGCCAGATCTCCGCGCATCACGGGGCCGTAGGTCGAGAACTGGAACGGCAGCACGTCTTCGTTGGCCAGACGCAGCGCCAGAAGTCCCCACCACTGCGTGAGCGTAGCATGAGTGGCGAACTTCGGGTCGCCCACAGTCTCCACGTAATGCACGCTGTCCATCGAGCTGTGGTAGACTCCGTAGACATTCTCCGGGTACACGAACGCCATGTTGGCCGACGCGATGCCGAGATGCTGGAAGAACGGCGTGAAATCCGAGCCAGAGCCGAGGAATCCGACCAGGTAATCAGGTGCGAGCATGCCGTCGGCCCGACCGCCGTTGACAGCCAAGCGAGCAGCCTCCTGATCGATCCACTGGTCATACAGACTGGTCACGTCGGCGATGTCGCCTGTGTAGTTGTTGGGCGGGGTGACCTTGGCAGTATCGAGCAAGAACTTGGCGATCGAGGGAGTGCCTCCAGCAGCCACGGCGTGGCCCACAAACATGTCGACGTTCAGGTAGGCCACGGCGTTCTTCTTGAGCGACTCGGCGTTGTCTTCGGCGTACTCCGTGCTGCCTAAGAGAGCGTATTCCTCGCCATCCCAGGAGGCCAGCTTGATCGTTCGGCGAGGCTTCCAGCCCTGCTTGAGCAGCTCGCCAAAACCACGCGCCAGCTCCATGAGCGCAGAGGATCCGCTCGACGGGTCGACAGCGCCGCACACCCAGGCATCGCGATGGTTGCCCAGCAGCACAACATCCTTGGGCTCCTCGTTGCCCTTGATCGTGCCGATGACGTCCCAAATGGGCATGACCTTGTTATCCATCTCGAGGTCCAAGTTCAAGATCGTGGCGTCATCGTCACCAAGGTTGTAAGTGAGCGACAGCGCTCCCTGCCAGGCGGCAGGCGCCTTGGTGCCGCCGATGGCCTTCAGCAGGTACGTGGCCTGCTCATAGGACAATGGGAGAACCGGCAGAGTCGTGATAGACTTGACGTCGTCAATGTCGAGGCGGTCAGCGTCCTTGGTCGAAGCCCAGCCAGGCGTCATCGGGTCTCCGGCCGCCATGGACAGGTAGCTGATGGAGCCGCGCTGGAACGACGTCTCCGGTCGCCACGGTCCGTTCGGGTACGTCTCACCTCGGGCGAAGCCGTCTTCGTGCGGGTCCGAGTAGATCAGCACGCCAGCCATACCAAACTGTTCAGCCAGCATGACCTTAATGCCGCGTCCATTGCCGCCGTAGCGTGACAGCGCGATCTTGCCCTTGAGCGTGACGTTCTGGTCCAGAAGCCACTGGAAGTCTTCCTGCGTGCCGTAGTTGACGTACACAACAGGCGCAGTCACGTTGCCCGACGCAGCGTAGGCCAGGAACGGCGGCAAGGCGTCCTCGTTCGACGAGCACGAGTCACCCGGGATCGCTGGCTCGGTCAAATTCAGCTCGCGCTTCGAAGCCTCGGGCGACAGAATGGCCACACGACGGTGCACAGGCGAGGACAGCAGCGTGTAGTACTCTTTGATCTCAGCCTCGATGCCATAGGACTCCCACTGCTTCTTGGTGTAGACAGCAGTATTGTAGTCTTGCTTGGAGCCGCAGACGTGGGGCACACTGGCGTATTCGTGCAGGAACTCGCGCAGGTTCTCAGGCTTGACATTGTCCACGAAGGTCTGCTCCAGAGCGCTCAGAGGCTGCACAGCATCGGTGAATGCGCCAGTGGTGGCATCGGAGGTCACGGTCTCTTGCAGTGAGCTCACAGCCGAGTGCTGTGAGCTGAAGAGCGCGACCGTGGCCAGCAAGACGCCACCCAGAGCTCCGGTGCGGCGCCAGGAGCGTGTTGGCGTGATCTCCACAGGGACGCCGTCGACCGTAGCGCTGCGCTGGAACGTGCCGTAGGCGTCCGAGGCAGACGGCTGCTGGAGACTCGACATGGTCGGGGGAGATCCAATTGGACAATGATGCGCATCAAGTGTTTGGGCTCTGGTATTTTACCAAGAGCTCTTTTGTAGACGCGCAGTGGAATTTAGAACTCAGTTGCCCATCACCTTTGAGCAAAACACATGGCCGATTTTTTGTCTCACTTTTGCACGGTCAGGAAATTATTGTAAAATACATGGTACTTTACCAAAGAAAGCTTACGCATAAACCCATGGTCCATGGGTCGGTCCTTTGCTCGAAAACCCGTGGGCCCAGCGGTCTTGCTCGCCGCTCCCCCACCGCACCGTAACAAGAAGCGTCATGGCGGTCTTTGGCAAGCTGATCATCGCGCTCGGCGCTCTGCTCCTGCTTCACGCAGGCTACTACTCGGTTCAGTGTACGTCCGCTTCGTCCTCTGGTACGCACATGGCCAAGTATCTCTTTCTAACGCGTTGAATGGTGCACAGATGAAGAATACGTGCGCTTGACTGAAGTCACGGACGCGCAGAAGCCTCCCATGGCGGTAAGCTCCTGAGCACATAAGTGCATGGAAGTTGTGAGTACTTACTCTGTGGATATGATTAGGTCATCGTGGAGCTGGTGCTTGCTTTTGTGCTGTCGCTTATCGGCGTGCTGCTGACCATGGGCGACGTGGTCCCCATCCGATCCAACGACGCGCTGCATTCCAGGTGCGATTCTTGCGTCCCATTCACTGTCTGCCTGCTCTGAATAGCTCCACTGATCTTATGCCTTGACTATTGAATTCCAGATCACTGTCCAGCGTCATCTCGAGCCCCGACTTCCACGTGTTCAACCACCGTGGCAAGGCTCTGCACAAGCGCATCGCGGCTCAAGGCTGAGAACTGGAGTCCACTTTCGATCTCGCATCTGCTCTCAGACTTCAGATTAGTTTCATGTTTTGGACTTAGATTTGCAAGACGTCCTGTCGCCATTTGATTAATGCAACAAAACAGCTTGGATGAACATATACCTCAACTCTATTCAATTTTATATTTCCTCTTTCCCAATAGTGCACTTATGGGTGCTTATGTGAGGCATATGCGCACCTAAAGCTATATGCACACCTATCAAGATAAAGAGCTGGCAACATGTGTCCCATGTAAACTCTATCAAGTCTATTAAACCCCATAAAAATCAATTCTGCATCTACTCGCTATCGTCGTCCTCTTCCTCATCGTCATCTTCATCATCGTCATCATCGTCGTCGTCATCTTCTTCCTCTTCTTCGCTGACCTCGAGACCTTCGTAGGCTTCCTCCTCTTCGTCGTCGTCGTCGTCGAACTCCTGCTCCTGCACAGCGTTGGACTTGCGCTTCTTGGCAGCCGGCTCGACAGGCGCCTGCGGGATGTCCTTGAGTCCGTCGTCGCAGAAGAGCACCGAGTTCATGCGCTGCTTGGCGTAGACCATGTGCTGGTACTTGCGCGTGTTCACGTTGAAGATGTGCACCATGCGGTCCAGGCCCACAGCGGCGATGTACGGCAGCGTCGGGTGGCAGGCCAGGTCACGGATCGCGCCCACAGGGCCCGTGCAGCGGCCCATGTGCTTGAGCGTGCGCAGATCCAGGATATCGAGGTTGCCGCAGGTGTCGGCGACGTACACGCGCGTCTCATCGGGCGAGACGCACAGCGCGTTGATCGGGTACTCGCCAAACTCGATCTGCTGGATCGGACGGCGCTTCGTGTTGGTGTCGTAGATGCGCACGTGGTGGTGGCCCGTGCCGACCACGACGCGGTGGCCGTTGCTGCTGCCCTGCGAGAGGTAGCGGAAGTCCTTGACCCAGACGGGCACGCGCATGTCCAGCTTGTCGTGCGTGACGTTCTTGGCCTTGAACAGCACCTCCTGGCGCTCGAGCGACCAGACGCTCAGGTCGTGCTCCTTGCCACCCACAGCGATCGTCGTCTGCTGCTTGGGCTCGACACGCATGCGCTCAATGGACTCACCGACCTGGAACGTCGCAGGCTTGGCGCTTTCGCTCACCGTGCTCTTGACGAACACCTCGCCCACGTTGGAGCAGCGCACGACCGAGCCGTACTGCTGGATCATGCCCAGACCCACGCAGCGGTTGGCCGCATTCGGCGCCGTGAACGACCAGTTCACTTCGCGCGTGGAGCTGAGTCCCTTGCCGTGGCTGGCGTCGTAGCTCTCCACGATACCGTTGCCACGCGCGACCACGAGGTTGTCCTGGCTGCCAGCCTGCGTCTCGTCCTCGTAGAAGCACATGCTCTGGATGCCACGCACACGCGCCTGCGGCTCCTTGCGGTCGGAGATCACGCGCTGCTCATTCTTCTCCAGCTCAATGGACTTGAGCAGTCCCGTTTCGTCGCCCACCAGCACGCGCATGTTGCTCCCAGCGATCAATTGAGCAGCTCAATCGCGATCGCTCTTGGTGCTGCGCCGTTTTGACTGGCACGGAGCATGGGGCCTCTATTTCAGCCAATCCCTGTCCTCAAAACCAATTGAATAATATTCATTGGATGGAAAGCAACCAATTGAAGTTTCGTTTTACGCCAATGATATCATCGTAATGTGGTATCTTTTCAGCCAATGGGAGAGATCTGAAGACGCGACGACGTCAACAAAGGGCAAGAGAGAGAGTCCAGGCATCACAACGGAATCGGATCCAGAGCAAGAAGATGGCGCCGGCGATCAGAGACGAGCTCGTGAACCAGGGCGTGCGCTTCCTGCAGCACCCCAAGGTGCAGGACACGCCGCTCTCGGAGCGCCTGCTGTTCCTGGAGAAGAAGGGCCTCACGCCCGCCGAGATCGCCAAGGCGCTCAAGGAGAATGACGCGCAGAATGCCGCCAAAGCGGCCAAGGCCGTGGAATCAGTGGTATGCTGCTGTCAATGACAACTCCTGCTGGATGTGTGCATGTGCTGAGTGGTGTGCTGATGTTCTGCTGCTTTAGACGAGTGCTATGAGTGGAGAGCGCCTGAAGGATCGCATTGGCGTCGTGGTCGGCGGCAACACTGGTCTGGGCCAGCTCATCGCTGTGCGTTTGGCCAAGGAAGGCGCCAAGCTCGTGATTCTTGGTGCACCGGACGCCAAGAGCACTGTCGTGAACCAGATCAAGGCTCAGGCAGGCGCCTCGCCGGCCAAGCTGCTGGAAGGCAACCTGCATGAGTGGGCCTTTGTTGAAGCCTCGTATGCGCAAGTGACCAAGGACTTTGGCCGCATTGACTTTGTTGTCAACTGCGTGCCGGTGCCTGCGTCGAGCGTCAAGAGCACGTCGCTGGTTGATCTGGACGAAAAGGAGTGGGACGAAGCCATGGGCGTGTCGGCCAAGGCCGTGTTCCTCAGCTGCAAGCGCGCCGTGCAGCAGATGCTGACGCAAGACAACAGCGACTTGCGCGGCCGCATCGTGAACGTGTCCTCCTTGTACGGCCTGGTCGCGCGCAAGGGTCACTTCACGTTTGGCGTGAGCAAGTCCACTGTCGTGCAGCTCACGCGCCAGATCGCGGCTGAATACGCAGCCAGTGGCATCATTTGCAACGCGGTGGCGCCTGGCTTCATTGACGACTCCATCAGCCGAGAAGACTGCCTGGCTCCGGCTGCTACGAACCGCATCCCGGCCGAAGCCCCGGGCAAGGCCATGGACGTGGCCAGCGCTGTCGTGTTCCTGGCGTCGGACGAGACGCGCTACATCCACGGCGTGAATCTGCTCGTGGACGGCGGCGCCATGTCCACGTGAGAGAAGATAGCGTACTAGTAAGATGAAATATATGGATATTGGTGTCATGATGATGTTGAATTACAGATTAAAATGATCAAACTCTATTAGACGGGAGGCTGGTTAATAGCGACCGTCCGTGAAGTAGTGAATGGCGTAGGAGAACGCGGCGAAGCCAGCGCAGCCCAGGCACTGGGCTTGGTATCCCTGGCCGGCAGCGAGAGCGGCACCGGTCGCACAACCGGCGATCAACTCGTTGCCCACGTCGTGCCTGCCGCGGACCTTTTCAGCAGCGCACTCGAGTCCAGAGAACATGGCTAGAGCAGATACCAGAACGTCAGTATTACTCAGAGCCACGTCATCATACTGAAATGATTCATAGCCTACCGGAAATGACGAGGAAGTTGTTGCCCCAGTAGCGGCATTTGCCAGCCGTGACACGCCACGATCCAGCCATCTAGCACCAGACAAGCGTCAGTTAATATGCTAGCATGACAGATAGTAGTAGAGAGACCGCGTACCGATTCTTTCCAAGGGACCTTGGGCAGTTCACGCTGCCCTGGGAGCGGCACGGGCGGTGTGATGCCTTCGTAGCTGCCCAATACCAGACCGAACACGTTGCCCATGACGTAACCTGTACGAAGCGCACGTCAGTGTAACTAGAGGCGGGCCTATGATACGTAGAGACTGATAGAGCGTACCCATGGTGGCCGAGAGGAAGAACTTGCCCACGCAGGACTCGATGATGGGGTTGGGCTGCACGTGCTCCAGCACAGCGGGCGGGTA
>JAADXR010000273.1:0-39129 GCA_023337935.1 Elongisporangium anandrum
ACCTCTCACTGACCTCCCATTCCGCCGCGGGACGCGCCGTTGGGCGTCGGCTTCAATGGCGTGAACACGATGGACAGCGACCCCATGAAGTAATCGCTGAGGTTCGTGGGCGGCGCGCGCTAGACGCCAGTCAAGGCCGTCGCCCTGGAATGACAGCGAGAAGATGCAGGACTTCTTCCTGCATAACAACGACCTCAAGTAGACGGCGCAGCACGTGGACAAGAACAATGCCAAGCTGATCAACATCCAAGAGCTCATCGTGAGTCAGTCGGCCTCCAACAGCAAGCTCAAGAGTAAAGGAGCCAGAAAGAACCCGCTGGCCGAGATGCTCTCGCAGCGTCAGGGCAGAGTCATGAGCAACCCGATCCGGTTTCCCCGCCGTGAACACGGTGGATACCAGCCGCATTGAACAGTAGTTGCCGACCGAAGCCTCTGCCCAAGATCCTGGCGAGCTCTGTTGAAAGCGGAAGACACCGATCACGACACGACGCGTCACGCGTGTGCAACTTCGACGAAGAGCTGCAAGAGAGCAACGAGGATATAATGGGCGGAGTACGTCGATGAATTCAAACTAAGCTGGTTTATTGCCTAAAGTAGCAAACGCGACTAATGAATTTAGCGGAATCATTAGTGTGGAATACAAACACGTCTTTTACTCGGATTATAAGTATATGTGAGTACATTTCAATTGCACAATCTGGCAGGAAGTTTCCCTCGGTTCTTTCGCGGGGGGAGGTGTTTTATCTTTGACGACTCGCGTTCTTTGTTCAAATGCAAATGATCGGATACAGAAACTTGATCAGCAGGTTCGGTGGATCAGTGTGCACGGCGAGAACGTTCGGATGAATGAATTTCAGCATCAATGTCGGTAGAGGTGTGCTCGTCTGGATGAAGTTCAACAGCAATGTCGGTGGAGGAGTGTTCTGTGTGTTCATTGCCCAAACCCTCGAGATGAGTTAGAGGAATGTCCGAAGGGACAGTTGTGGAGGATGGTTTAGTGGGGGTTTCAATTTCAGGTGGGTCATAATCGAATGAGACATCAATATCATGAGCAGTGGATTCTTCTGCTGCTTCAGCTGGTGTAATCTTAAATCTTTTCAGCTTCGAAGTGTCAAGGAAGTTGCGCATTTCTTGCACAAGTTCCCATCGTGACAGAACCCTTTCACCAGGCTTAAAGGTTTTTAGTATTCCTTTTTTCTTTCCATGCTGCCGAGGTGGAGGAAACTAATTTCATATGCGTGTGCAGCTGCTTCTGGACTTAAAATCCAAAATGAGTCGAAGTCGCTTGGCATGATAGTGAAATTCATAACTGAAGAAACGCGATCTTTGATTTGGTGACAGCATATGATACCCATTGTTCGTGTAAAAAAACCACTGCAAGAAAATAATTGTGAGGATTTGGACAGTTCAATCTGGTCTATCGCAAGTCGCAAGGCAAAACTAGAGACACTGAAGCGAGTTTGAACGCTAAAAAGCCTTTCACTCAATGCAGTCGTTGGCCGACGGCATAAATCTGTGGCGATGTCACATTTGATATCCTTCTCCATGTTATCTAAAGCAAGACGAGTTTGTTGCACTACCGTGGGGATATTACCCTTCCCTTTAGTCAAGTAGGATTTCCATCGTGAGTGAGATGACTCAACACGAGATGACGATGTGTTTTTAAAGTGACGAATGTGACCAGTCCACGCAGAGGCCCATTCCTTTTTGTAGGGCATTCACTCGCGTTCTATGTATTTAATTACGCGGGTTTGATCAAAATATTTGAGTTTCAGTGAATCCCATGAATTTTCAAAAGCGGATTCCGTTTGAGCATGAACAACAATTTTCCAATCGGAAACAAACTGGTTTTGAAACACAAGAGACATAGCTGCTGCTTCTTCAGTTTGATCGGGAGGATTATGTCATTTTGTTGTAACATTTGATTCGATACATTTGCTTATATGCCACACACATAAAAGTTGGGGATACCAGGCATAAGCAACCGCAGTGCATTTTTTAAAGCAAGACACCGGTCCGTGATGAAGCAGTTGGGAACGGATTGACCTGCGTGCATGCCCAGATGTACCCTTCAGTTGTCTCTCCATCCATAAAACAAAATGCAATATCGTACGTCTTGTTAGTTGGAGTGACACCAACTATGTGGAATGCGGGACAAAGATATTTGTTTGTTTTGTATGTGCAATCAAGTACAATGATGTGGGGCCATTGTTGAGTCAAATTTGAAGCAGGAGGCGAGGTGAACCAGAATGACTTCAATGTTTTTCCATCCACATCAACCTGATATTCAAATTTCCAATATGGATCTGTCCGCATGTTATGTAGCATAGCTGATATGGGTTGCATTCCGAGACTGCCTTCACATCTAAGCTTGAAAATCAAATTGGAAACATCCTTAGGTTTAATGGCAATATTGGGATGTTGTTCCCGAATCAAAGCAACAACCTGCCGGCGCGGAAGATTCGCATGCATCTGTATTTTTTTAACAGTATCAATAACATCTGACGATCGATCGATCTGTCGAAAAATTGCATGTGCTGCAGAGTTCATACTTGGCTCGTGATTGTGCAAAGGGCTGAGATTTTTCACACCATCGCCTTCAAGACTGAAAGGTGCCACATTCCTTCTCGCAAATATATCCTAACAAAATGATGACATCCCGTATTTTTAGTAGTCCTTTCTCTTGCAATGGTCCCAGGCTTTTTCTCTTTAGACTTGTAAGATATTGGCCCTCCACGGTCACAATGAAAATCAACACGCCGAATAAATCTTTGGCTTGGGTCCACATTTTCGGATTTGTGAGACCTTCCCTTTACGTAAGCGTACCCATATTTTCGAGCGTGTAAATGTATGGCTTCGAATGCAGATTCAATGCTAAAAAACGCTCTTGGCATGGTCGGCACCGTCAGCTCATACGAATGAGAAATCACAGCATCTTCTGTTGTCGCCATAATGCTGTATGAGAAAGATGCCTGCGGGAACCAGCAGAAATTTGCTATTTTTGTCAAACCCTAAACCCTAACATATAAACCCTAATTCCTATTTTAGGAACATATATATTTTAGTTATATTAGGCTCATTACTGGGGATTAGGGTTTATGTACAGTACCCCTTGTGCCGTTAGCACGGGTACCCCCTGTTCCCTTAGTCGGAGCCCGTTGTGCCCCTAGCCAGACTCCGCAAATTAACGAATGCCTCCCTACTCTTACTACATCTATTGCTTCCGTTCCTGGCCACTGGTCTGGGAGGTGGCCTTTCTCGTAACCTGATTTCCTCACGCTCGTTGTCTGCTGGAAAACCTGATTCCTATTATCAGGAAGCACCCAATCACTGGAAGCAACCGTGGCCTCGGCCTAGAGTCCGCCCGCCAATACATCAATGTGTAGCACCAGTTGCGGTCAATCATGTACACGCGCACACCAAGATACTTCTGGTGCGTAGTTTTGCACGTCCAAAAATCGCACATCATCGTCAAGTTTGGGATTTCAGCGCGGCCTTCCTTCAAGACGTTCATGACTTCTGTCTTGGTTGAGCAGTAGAGCTCAATGATAGAGTCACTGACGCGAGCTGCACTTAGTGATGTTCTCATCACTTCCTTTACCACGAGTGCTTGGACTATGCTAGTCTCCTCGTGCTCGCCGGTACTTAGTGGTAGGTTGTTGTTGACGAGGTAGAGCGTGTAAACAAGCAGATGGAGACGCCCCGGATTAGTAACGTAGAGTGAGGACGACATAAGCTGCTCAACAAGTTTTTTTCTTTTCCTCTTTGTCGTGTTCTCGACTGTCGTTTTGTCTGATATCAAATTGTGCACAAGGTGCAGGTGCTTAGTCGCATTGGATGTTCTTCCAGCTGACAGAATAATCAAGTTCTCTGGTGTGCCTCTGCATGGCTGATGAGGCATGCAGATCCAGGCAACGTGGGTCTTGCCTTCGTCCTCGAACTCAATTCGCACACCCCAGTCATAGATACATGACCTTTCACTGACCAATGGTGGCTTCAGCCGAAAATCTACGGGGGGATCAAAGTTCAAAATTGCAGCCTTAACAGCCGCTGGAGCCTTACTAGTCATGACGACTCACGCACTGGCAGCACAAGGCCTTCACAAGAGACTGGTGATCGTAGGAAGACAAAAAGAAACTGCGTGCAAGCTCACTGGCAGCACGAGAGCTTCACGAGAGACTGGTGGCCGCAGGAGGACGAAATGACACTGCGCGCAAGACCACTGGCAGCACGAGGTCCACGATTATTGCTGACCTCACGAGAAGAAGCTGAGTGACCACTGGTCCTTCACCAGATCGCCGCGGACGAAAGAGAGAATTTGCGATCTTGCAGAATCCTCGAAATCTTTCTTGGAAAGATTACAGCCCTCTGAAATATATTTTTGTGTTTCTACCAACCAGATCACGCAGTAAGGAGCCCAAAAGTTCGGTACTCGTAAAAAAGAGAGCCACGAGGCGAGAGCCCGCTGGTGGGCTCTCGGCTCTCGAACTTAGACAAAAGAGCCGGTCAAACCTTAAAAACCCGGCTCGCTTAAAACCTCGAGAGCCAAGATTTCAAGGTTCAACGGCTCGTACCCACCTGGGCTCGAAGTAGGCGTGGTCCAGGGGCAAACGGCTTCTATACTTATACTGCTATTCTAGTCTGATCAGGACAGCGCTGATCCAATCTTGGCAGTGTCCTGGTCTGGACACGCTACAATGCTGAATCTCATCGCCGGTCAGATTTAGCAAAGTGCTGCAACAAAAACCGCAATTTGCGATATGATATATCGCCACCGTGTGGCCATGAAGGTTTTGTGCAGGTCGATGATTCCCACGATAAACGTTGGGCTTTGCAACTTCATTTTCCGGCTTCGTACGCACTCGTCGAGGTACTTGCACACAAACAAAAGCAAACTTTGCCAGATTTCAGCACTTCATCCCCAGTTTAATTTTAGATAACACACTGGATGATATCCGCGCAACGAAGCGAAGCGGAGAACGGAAGGTTATCAATTATTCTTTTCGACGGGGTTGAGCTTGTGGTGCCATGAGGTTTTACGCGGTACAGACGATAAGGTTTTACCTCGCAAAGTTTAAATTTAGCCTGAACAAAAGACATCAACAACGCTATTTCCATCAATACAAATGCGACGTGAGAAATCTGTTGTTAATGCCCAACTCTGCAAATCTACTCTGAGATGAAGGCGTCGATGGGCGTGGGGTTCCAGTCCGGGTAGAACTTGGCGATGGTCTGCTTCACCTGCTCCGGCGTGCCGGCGGTGGCGTTGCCGTCTTCCACGGCCTGGCCGAGGAAAGCCGTGCAGTCCGAGTCGGCGGTGGCGGCGTTCTCCTTGTAGTCCACAAAGCAACTTCGTGAACATCGGCACACCCGAAGACGAAACCCAGGCCTACGAGATGATGGTGCACGCCTTCAAGCACGGCATCAACTTTTTCGACAATGCCGAAGCGTACGGCGGTGGCCAAGCAGAGCTCGTGATGGGCCAAGTGATCAAGAAGGGCATTGAAGAGGACTTGGTTCTCAGCACCAAGATCATCTACGGCACCAAGCTCTTTAGCAATGGCGGCGGTCCGAACGACATCGGCCTTAGCCGCAAGCACATCATCGAAGGCACGAAGGGATCGCTCAAGCGCTTCGGCCTGGACTACGCTGATCTGATCTTCTGCCACCGTCCGGACCCGTACACGCCCATCGAGGAGACGGTGCGCGCGATGAACTAAGTCATCGAGCAAGGCTGGGCGCTTTACTGGGGCACCAGTGAGTGGAGCTCTCACGACATCATCGAGGCCTGCGAGATCGCTGATCGCCTCGGGCTGATCCGGCCAGTGTTCGAGCAGGCCAGTACAACATCCTGGAGCGCTCGCGCGTCGAGTACGACTTCGTGAACCTGTACAAGAAGTACAAGTTCGGCCTCACGACATTTTCCCCGCTGGGCTACGGGCTGCTCATGGGCAAATATGCCAAGGGCATCGAAGAAGGCATGCGTCTTGCCATCCCGTTCTTCCGAGTGGCGCAGGGCGATTCTCTTGAAGAAAAAATCGCCAAGACCGAGAAGCTCCGCGCTATCTCTGATCAATTGGGCTGTTCTCTGCCGCAGCTCGCGCTCGCCTGGTGCTCGGCGAACGAACACGTGTCGACAGTCATCATCGGAGCCTCCAGCATCAAGCAGCTGGATGAGAACCTCAAGGCGCTCGAGGTCGTGGACAAGATCACGCCCGAGATCCGCGCCAAGATCGGCGAGATCGTGCAGTTCAAGCCGCAACTGGTGCCCCAGGCCGAGCCACGAGTGCACGAGATGCGCACTCGATTCACGTAATGCGTTTCAGTCTGCTCCGATTGAGATCAACCACGGCGACTCTAACACCGAAGCAATGTATGTTGCTTACTGGCCACAGCCTTTTCGCTCTGGTTGCGTGACTTGAGCAGATCTGTAGTCTAGCCTCTGCATCTTGAAGAGATGATTTAATTTCAGAATGAGTCTTCGTGACCAGCATACTGGCGAATCAGAGCTCCATGATTGTGCATCTTTGAAGACCCGAACTCAGTTTTACAATCAGCAGCCGCTCCCGCGCACTCTCTTTTCAATCACTGCCTACAAGAGCGTCGTCGGTGTCGGATCGGTCGGATCGTTTCTCGTGGATGAAGCGCCAGGCCAAGACCCACGCCAGCACACCTGGTGCGCGAGCAACAAACAAGTCTCCACGGTCATGGTCGGAGCCACGAGCGTCGCGCAGCTGCAGGAGACGCTCAAGGCTCAAGGCGCACGAGTTGGTGGACAAGATCACGCCAGAGATCAAGGAGAGAGTGGACGCTATTGTGCAGTTCCAGCCCACGCCGGACTCGGTCCAGTCATCGAACCCATGATCTCCTCGATCGATTGAGAGAGACAGTAGGCAGGAAGAATGATCATCACAAACTCCACTCTTGCGTTAGTATAATTGGCATTTTCCATTACGTCAGCGGAATTACGTTGCTGTGGATTCTGCATCGATCTGGGTCAGCCATGGTGTGAACCAAAGTCTATCCCTGGCAGTCGAAATCGCATCACGTCGTTTGATTTGGAAAACGTCTAGGCAATGGTAGAATGCATAGTCAACGCTGTGAACAGTTCAAGTCATCTCCTCTGTCTCATGGCATCGCCTTGAATTGGAATGGATTGCACCTGCGTCAACTGAGATCGCAGAGCCACTGGGCTTTCGGGCCATCTCTCTCCACGACCGAGTCCAGCAGAAAGTTTTCGAGTCTCCGATGCGTCGCCGTCATGGTGGCTCCCAGCGCCTCCAGCCAAGTCTCTTCGGATATCGACGGCAAAGCTCCACGGTCGGACTGTTCCACGGCCATGCACCGCCAGGTCTTGAACATGGTCAATGGCGTGCGCTCCAGGATCATCAGACCGTCTTCATGGATGCGCAGATCGCCGTTCGGTATCACGGCAGTCGACGACCACGCGTAGACCACTCGGTGCAGCTCCTGGAATCTGTGCATTACAACGCGACTGCGCAGCTCGTGCTTGCGGTCGAGACAGGTGAGCGTGCTCGCCGTACTCTTGTTCACGCTGTCGCTCGTGTAGGCCGAGAACTTTGAGCGCACGCCGATCGCCTTTGCTCTTTGAAGGAAGACGTCGTTCCAGATCAAATCGTCTATGTCTCTGAGAGTCAGCGGCAGAGGCACGCTGGACGTCGTCTCCAGCAGAACGCCGGTGCCAGGGTCCAGCTTGAGCTGCGAAGTCAGCGCTCGGGGCTCCGGCCTCGCAAGACTTGTGCTCTCGAGACACGAGTCGATCTGTGAGTAGCGCTGCTGCAGCCGACTCAAGAGCGACGCGTAGACCTGCTCGTCGTCCTTGGCCATGGCGTTGGCGAACGAAAACACCGAAGCGCGCGGGTTTCCAAGTATCGCGGCCTCCTTCTCCATCTTGGTCTTGAGCATGAGCGCTTGCAGCACCTTGGCCACCTTGAGCTGCTTGGCTAGCAGCTTCCTCAGGTTGCGGTTCTTCAGTTCGGACTCGTTTCGCCTCTGGATCTGGCGCACGGCCACGAGCTTCCAGGCGGACACTTGAGCCAGCTCTGGGCGGTAGACCCCGGAAGTCTCCGAGACGGACGACGGCGACGCAAAGCAGCGTGCGTTGGAGCCTTCCTTCAGCTGCGTCAGCGTGGCCTCCAGCGCTGTGGTGTCATGCCGCAGCAAGTCCAGCTCTGCCTTGTAATCCCCACGCCTGCGCGCTTCCTGTAGAGAGCACGGTTTGGCCTTCTTCCGCGGCTTCTTGGCACAAGGAGCGGCAGTTGAGGGCCCTGCGGATGGTCCAAGCGGTGGACTCGTTCCGTTCTCCTCGTACGCGTCGATGAACGCCAACGCGTCCTGCAGCAGTCCGCTCGCGAGCTCTTCGTCCAGCAGCTCCATCATCTTCCTATCCCTAGTGAATATTGAGAAACCGGTCGGAAATACCGGTAGAATGATATGCAAAGTCTGAACTCTAAATCAAGGTCAAGTATTATTAACATACCAAAGTCCAGCCAGACTTCCTCCTAAATCTTTACGTGGCCGAAGCTGATGCTTCATCCGGTCGTCATCGAAGACTCCCTGCGTTGGATTCTCCATCACCAAGTATGGCAACTCGTAGATTTCTAGGAGAGGTACGAGCATCTTGTGTTTCAGAACTACTCCCACAACCGTATTCCTCTGTGGCTGCAGTGTCTTTGGCTCTTGAGCCCAGAGGCTCTCTGAATAGAATCACGCAGGACTTGCGAGAAGACGCCCTGTCGAAGCCGCTCTTTGATACACAGTCATACACTGGCCATCTAGAGGCAGCGCAGCGCATCATGTTTGATCTCTACTCGCTGGGCCAGCAGCCGCAGCACATTGTCGTGCGATGTTGTTTGGTATGTCAGGAGCGTTTCATGGTCCAAGTTAATTGCAACAGGAACTCCACACAATATCTCCCAATAGCTTTCTGCCGACACGCGCGCCTTCCTCCCGCTCTCCCACGATCCAGTACGTCACATTTCTGCGGGTAAAGGCGTGTCCGCTCTTCCATCTTATCGAGTAAAGGAACAATGAGCTCGCGTTGCTGCATACGGGAAACAGGACACCTGAGATATACCAGGCAAACGAAGACTGATGCGCTTAGTTTTTTACTTTTTATATTGCTTCGTTACTTCTTCGCATGCACTGACATCCTTCGGATGTCCTTTAACTGCGGCAGATCGTGACTCTTTGAACATGCAGCCAGCCCACAATGCGCATCTACTTCATCCACCTGCTTCACGGAACAACAGGATGTTCGTTATGAACCGCCTTACTGATCCTTCTTATCAGCCAGGAGACGAGTCTCCAGCTCACGGGCGCTCATACGGCGGCCCACGAACTTGAGCACTTCATCGATCAGGATCACGGGCAGCGAGAACGCCATGACGACGACCCACTCCCAGAAGTCCAGAGGCGTGACGCTGAACGTGTCAGCAAGCACATCCACGTACAGGATCACGAAGTGCATGCCGAACGACACCAGCATGGCGACCATCAGGTATGGGTTGCTCCATGGCGGCATCGTGACCAGACTGCCGTCCTCCGATAGGGCGTTCAGGGCGTTCAGCATCTCAATGGCAACGAGAACCGAGAGCGACAGCGTCGAGGCCGACTTCTTGCCCTCCGTGAAGTACTTGCACGGGTCGGCCGAAAAGTCCATGCCGTCAAAGTTGTTGACCTTGAAGTCCTTCCAGTTGTGGCACTGCGTCCAGTGGGTGAGCTGGTGGAACGTCACGAGGGTGTGACCATCGCCCGAGGCCTCGTAGTACATGTACCAGTACGCGAACACGCCAACGCAGGCAAGACCGACGTAGATGCCGACAACCATGTAGCGGAAGAACACCCAGCCGTTGATGAGCACGTCGTCGCTGCGGCGAGGAGGCTTCTTCATGATGTCCTTGTCAGGAGGGTTGAAGCCAAGAGCCGTGGCCGGAGGGCCATCAGTCACGAGGTTCACCCACAAGAGCTGCACGGGGATCAGACCTTCCGGAAGACCCAGAGCTGCCGTGAAGAAAATCGCGGCCACTTCACCAATGTTGGACGAAATCAGGTAGCGAATGAACGCCTGCATGTTGTTGTAGATGGCACGGCCTTCTTCCACAGCCGAGACGATAGTAGCAAAGTTATCGTCGGCCAAGATCATGTCAGCGGCCTCCTTCGCAACTTCAGTGCCCGTGATACCCATGGCAATACCGATGTCAGCCTGCTTAAGAGCGGGAGCATCGTTCACACCGTCACCAGTCATGGCGGTAACTTCGCCCTGCTGCTTCAGCATCTTCACCAGCTGTTGCTTGTGCTTGGGCTCCGTGCGCGAGAAAACCATGCCGTTGCCGCTCTTCTTCATGAGGTACTCCACCTGCTTTTCCTGAGGAAGCGAGAAGAATTCAGCACCAGTGAAGGACTTGTGCGAGACGTCTTCGTCATCAGTGAACACACCAATCTTGCGGGCGATACTTTCAGCAGTCAGCTTGTTGTCGCCGGTGATCACAATGACACGAATTCCGGCGGTGTGGCACGTTTCAATCATGGGGCGAACCTCCGGGCGAGGAGGGTCGAGCATGCTGGCAAGACCAACGAAGGTCAGGCCAGATTCAATGGCAGCAAAGTTTTCGGTTCGCTCGAGGAGCTTGTGCGCAGGGTGGTGACGATCGCCGTCGTAAGCTCCAAGATCAGTCAGCTCTTCCTTCTTGGCCAGAGCAATGCACCGAAGCGACTTGCGCGCAAGGCTCGATACCTGGGTCAGGAGCACCTGGCGGCCAGCCTCAGTCAGAGGCTTGATCGAGCCATCACCCAACTGAATGGTCGTGCAGCGGTCGATCAGTCCCTCAGGGGCGCCCTTCACGAACAGAACATTCTGGTTCGACGAAGCAGAGCGAGTAGCGCGAGCAGGCGCGGTCGACTTGGCGCACAGCACCGACATGGACTTACGGTCGCGAGAGAATTCGAGAATGGCGAGCTTCTTGTTCTGCTCCGCCCAGTATTGGTTGCAGAACTGCACCGCCTTGGCGGGGTCCGAGTTCTGCAGAGAGACGAATTCCGCCTGCTTGGCCGGATCTTCCGGGATACCGATCTTCTCGACCAGAACCTTCAGCGCAGCCTCCGTGGGCTCACCAACGCGGACGTACTTGCCGTCCTTGTACTCAATCGCAGATTCGTTGCAAAGAGCGCAGATCTTGGCCAGTGATGCAACCGTCTTGAACTGCGACAAGGCAGCGCCCTGGATTTTGCCAATGGGCGCGTAGGTGTGGCCTTCCACGTCGTAGGTGATCAGCTCGGTCTCGACCTTGCCCGGGTGCGAGAACGTGATGCACGACATTTCGTTCGTGGTCAGCGTGCCCGTCTTGTCCGAGCAGATCACGGTCGTGCAGCCAAGAGTCTCAACCGACGGCAGCTTGCGCACAATGGCGTTCTTCTTGGCCATCTTGCGCGTGCCAAGAGCCAGACACGTGGTGATGACGGCCGGAAGACCTTCCGGGATGGCAGCCACAGCGAGCGCCACGGCGATCTTGAAGTAGTAGATGCAGCCCTTGAAAACCGAGCCGTAGACGGGGTCGAAGAAGTTGTTGTAGTTGATGATCCAGACCACGAGGCAGATCACGCCAATGACCTTCGAGAGCAGCTCACCGAACTCGTCGAGCTTCTTCTTGAGCGGGGTCGACTCTTCCTCCTCGGCGGCCTGCTGCACCGACGCCTGGATCTTGCCGATCTCCGTCTTCATGCCGATGTCCGTGACAATGCCACGGCCGAGGCCGTTCACGACCACAGTGGTGGCGAAGAGCATGTTCACCTTGGCCTGGATGACCGACTCGGAGCCCTTGGGCAGCGCATCGATCTCCTTGTTCACCGACGTGGACTCGCCCGTCATCTGCGCCTGTTCGACGCGGATGGCCGTCGTCTTCATGGACAGCACGCGCATGTCGGCGGGCACCTTGTCACCCACGCGGATCTCCACGATGTCACCAGGCACGAGCTCGCGGGCCGGGATGGTCACCATCTCACCGTCGCGCAGCACGCGCGCGTTCTCAGGCTGCAGGTCCTTGAGCGCATCGAGCGCGGCTTCGGCGTTGGATTCCTGCCACACGCCGACCACAGCGTTCAAAATCAGAATCACCAGGATTACCAGCGGCTCCACGAAGGCCGTGATGCCTTCCTCCGCGCCGCCTTCGAAGATCGCGAGCGCGAACGACACGGCGGCCGCGCCGAGCAGGATCTTGACGAGCGCGTCGTCAAACTGCTCCAGCACGAGCTTCCACAGCGGCGTGCTCTCCTCCTTGTCCAGCTCATTAAAGCCGAACGCGGCGCGCTGCTTTTCCACAGCGGCCACGCTCAGACCCTTCTCCTCTGTCACGTCGAAGTGCTTGAGCACCGCGGCCGGGGTTTCCTGATTAATCCACAGAGAGACGTCAGTTCCCACCCATTTGAGAAAGGGAAGCGACTAAAGGAATAACGCACCAGCTCGTAGCGGAATTCGCTCATTGTCGTCAGTCCGTCTGTTGTCTGGACTGCTCCTCTTCCTGCTGCAGCGTCGGTATCCTTCTCTCGAGCGTCGACTGCTACGCCTCAGTCCTCTCCGCCGATTCTCTTCCGTCGGAAGGTTTCCGTTTGGGGTTTGTTGAACCTTTGTGGCCGCACGATGGGCGGGTTTCCCCGGCAATTCAATGAGTTGAGTGCGCTTAAACACTGCCGTTCCAGTATAGAGCCTGCAGAATTCGATTTTGAATTGAGTCCAAGTCCACGTGGACGCGGTGCAGGCAGTTTCGCACTTTGTGGTGAATGCAAGGTACAGTAGGCAACTTCGGCCAGACGGACCTTCTAGAAAAAGATACTTGGTGTGCACCACACCAGTTAATTGGGTGCATTTAGCATGTGGTGCACACAAATGTACCATATACTCGATTGAAGCAGAAATGTACCATTATGTCCCGCCACACCAACTGGGCAAGGAGGAGATGAGACGAAGGATGGAAGGAAGATGGCGCGCTTCCTCCACTTCATCTTGGCCAACGGGAGAGACATGTCGGTCACGACAAGACCAAACGAGAGTGGGATGCACAGTGCCTCCACGGACTAGCCCGCACGTCACGAAGGCTGTTTAGTAACTTCACCCTTTTTCCATCAGTCTACCACCCGAGCCGGTTAAAAGCGCTTGACAGACGCGGCACGGGGTGGATGGAGCGAGATGCATGCTCACCAGTCAAATCTGAGAAACCGGCCACACCCACGCGCTTCAATCCCACATGAACCTCCAACTGGAAGGAAGGACCGACCGACCATGCAGACGGGGCCGGCCAGCCAAAAGGATCAGCCATCATGTCGCCCTGCCCAAACCGATTGCATTTGGCCACTTTGACCAAAGCACCAGCGCGAACAAAAGTGCACTGGCAACATGGTCACGGCTCAAGCGAAAGCCAGCGCAGGAACGCACAGCAGTGGGGAACATGGCGGCGGCATTCGGCCGTGGTTCCAGCACCGAGCGCCGAAGCCGCCCATGCGGCGTTTGACAACGGTTCTTCTAGATCAGAAAAATAAATCACGTGCGTGTGTGATTCGATTGGGTGGAAGAAGAAACAGCAAGATCCTGTATTTTGTAAGCCGAGTTGAATACGAAAGCAAAACACTCTGCTTGGATAAACCAATGTGGAGTTAGAGGCTCAGTGAATTAAACACAGACGGTCTCACATGGCGCAGCTGACGCAGAACAAGGGAGACGAATGCAGACGAGAGCCTTCACTCGATGACCGAGCAACTGCTTTTGCTCAGCGAAGGTCTTAACCCACAATTCCATCTTCAGGTAAAGCGGCTGAGCAATTTTTGAGGATTCTCTTCTGTATTTGTATTTTGGTTCGTACACCACAAAGTTGTGTTAATATATCATTTTACACAGGTTTTCTATGTTTATGCTGCAATTTTTCGCATTTGGGTTTTCAGAAATCCACATTTTGTCAACATATCGAAAAAAGAACCAGCAGAATGCCCCTAACAGCTGCGTGGTCAGTTAGCAACACTGTCCAGTGCCAATCACTATCCACACTGGGCTGAATTTGTCCATGGATTCTGCCCTCAGGCACGCGCCCAGTTGCTCCATTTCCGCATTTATCTATCGACTCCGGCGCCAAAGACCGGAGCTGCTGTTTGTGCAGACAACTCGCTGCGGATGGGCGCGCTTTCATCCTGCGGACAAAACACTTTGCACATCTTTGGAGGCGCCGGCCCCCACTTGCGTCAGTGGGGACGGTTTCAACCTCCTTTTTCGCCTGCAACAGGGAAACTCCCGAGGTTTTTTTTGCCCCGCACGCGACAAGGAGGAACAGAAAAAGAACAACTTGCGGCCCCCTTTCTCTCGACAGCCCACACCCCACGGCCACAGTGCATGGCAGCACCCCAGTTGTGAATTTCGCATCCAGGTCGCACGTAAAGTTTACCATATCCGATAGAGAATAATGGGCCGACCATCTGAAGCTAACAGCGAGGCAGTTTTGACGCCCAACGGCCGACTGCAGCCTGTCAAGATGTCGCCTGCCAAGCAGCGCGACCACCACCACGGCAAGATGCGCAAGTACACGTCCATGACGTACCTCTCGGGCAAGCTGCGCCGCTTGTTCAAGCGCCAGGACAGCGACAAGGACGACCGCGAGACCATCGTGTGCGAAGTGGACGCCGAGGAGTCCTACCGCCGCCGAAATCTGTACGAGATCATCCGCTGCGACGAGCTCATGGACGTGGACTGCAACGGCTACGCGCTGGCGCGTTTCGTGACCACGTCGTCCACGATCTCGTGCGTCTCCACTGCGCCCTCGAGCGTGGCTGGATCGGAGCCCCAGGCCGATATTTATGAGCCCAGCAAGGAACAGCGCTGGTGCACGAACTGCTCTAAGTGCTTCCAGCGCCGCCTGAGCCACTACGACCAGTTCTGCGGCCTGGACTGCAAGACGGCCTACCGCTTCCGGTGTTGATTCCCTGGCCCCCATAGTGAAAGTCCCGCATCTGCCGAGCTGCTCGTCTGAGTGGCCGGTTTTTGACCTGTAACGATAGTTTTTTATAAGAAGGGAGCGGCCAGCAGCTCCCGCTGTAACTTATCTAAAGAATATGATCATATGAACCACTATGCGTGCATTATATTGTATCTATGCATATAGAGAGATGCCGATTTCACATCCATGCAGCGCCACTTGATCTCTGAATCTGACCCATACGCCATGCTGCTTTTCTTCGCGGTTTCATTCCTCTGCGATGGGTTGAATGAGAACACCCAAAATTCTGAGTCGACTAGTATATCATAACCATGTTTCGCGACTCGGCGTCGACTAAAGTCGGCTTCAAGTTGCTGGGTACTGCTACACTGTCAGAATCGATCCCCTCTCTGAAAGCATGAAATGTTGCGGTGTCCAGAGCGAACAGTACCTGTGAGACTCCATATCTGCTTCAGGCTCGGATTGCGTACATATCTGACAAACAAGAGAGCGAGTCAGGAGGAGAAGATGGTCGCAGCGAATCGCATCGTGGTGTGCGACAACGGCACGGGGGTGCGTCTCTCTCTCTCTGTCAGCAGGCCATGGCTGCAGCACTAGCGCATGCCTCGGCCTCTTGCCTCCCCCTTCCTCCCTCACGCTCCTAACCTCTGTCGTCTCGTCTCTAGTTCGTCAAGTGCGGCTTCGCTGCCGAGAACTTCCCCAAGTGCATCTTCCCGTCGCTCGTGGGCAGACCCATCCTGCGCGCTGAGGAGGCCGTGCAGGCCGATATCCAGCTCAAGGTGAGGCCTTCCCCCCTCCCATGCGGCCGCAGCGAGCTCTAACTCCATTGATTACGCGCGCAGGATATCATGTTCGGCGACGAAGCGGCCGCCGTGCGCTCGAACCTCGAGATCTCGTACCCGGTGGAGAACGGCATCGTGAAGAACTGGGACGACATGGAGAAGCTCTGGGACTACACGTTCAAGGAGCGGCTGGGCGTGAACCCCACGGATGGCTACCGCATCCTGCTCACGGAGCCGCCGCTCAACCCGAAGCGCAACCGCGAGAAGCTCGTGGAGATGATGCTGGAGAAGTACGGCTTCGACGGCGTGAACATCACCACGCAGGCCATGCTCACGCTCTACGCGCAGGGCATCGTCACGGGCGTGGTCATCGACACAGGCGACGGCGTCACGCACGTCGTGCCGGTCTACGAGGGCTACGTGCCGCAGCATCTGATCTGCCGTCTGGACGTTGCTGGGCGCCACATCACGCAGTACATGATCAAGCTGCTGCTGCTGCGCGGCTTTCCGTTCAACCGCACGGCCGACTTCGAGACCGTGCGTCAGATCAAGGAGAAGCTCTGCTACGTGGCCTACGAGCCCGAGGCTGAGCGCAAGCTGGCCTCCGAGACGACCATTCTCGAGGAGACGTACGAGCTGCCCGACGGCCGCGTGATCAAGTGCGGGCGCGAGCGCTTCGAAGCCCCCGAGGCGCTGTTCAACCCGAGCCTGATCGACGTTGAAGGCGCCGGCTTGAGCGACATGGTGTTCGACATGTGCATGAAGGCCGACATCGACCTGCGCACCGAGTTCTTCAAGAACATCGTGCTCTCGGGTGGCTCCAGCATGTACCCGGGCCTGCCCAGCCGTCTGGAGAAGGACATCAAGGACCGGTACCTCAAGGACGTGCTCAAGGGCGACAAGAGCCGTCTGAGCAAGTTCCGCCTGCGTCTGAACGACCCGCCGCGACGAAAGCACCTGGTCTTCCTGGGCGGCAGTGTGCTGGCTGACGTGATGAAGGACAAAGACGAGTTCTGGATCCTCAAGAAGGAGTACGAGGAGCAGGGCCTTCGCTGCCTGGACAAGCTCAAGGGCTAAGTAAAAACACGAGAGAGATCAGACCGATCCTGCATCTGGAAGTAAACACGACGTTTTGAATTGAGCGAGAAAGTCATGATGACCAGCGTGTTGGAATTGTTAGAGCGATTTCTCTTCTTTGGGCTTGGCGTTCTTGTCTGCGTTTGGGAGGTGGAAGGATAGGAAGTGGAGCCAAGCACCTGCAAGCGCGAGCGATTCAATCTGCTGAGCAGCTTCTGTCAGCGACCGGAGCGCCATCGAAGTCGCGCTCATGAAACTCACGCTGGCTGTGGCATAGAACAGCGTGCTGAGCATGAGATTCTTGGAGCCCAGGTATTGAGGCACGCGCTTCCATTGGTCTGGCCAGCGCGGACAGAAGTGCACGTGGTAGGCGCGTCCGATGATGGCGCTGGCGATGGCCATGGACACATACCGCAGCACGAACAGCGTGTTGAGAAACACAGCTCTGAGATCCATGGACGCTGCATGACGTTGAGATTCCAGTCGCTGTACGTCCTTGAGCGTCTCTTGCAAACACGATTGGGCCATTTGCCAACACAGCAGCACCAGCACGCAGAGACAGATCGTGGGTGTGACCCTTGTCTTCGAGAGAAGCTTCAGTCTGTGCAGGAAGAGCAATAGACCGCATTGCAGTGGAAGTTTGCTGCCTTGAACATACAGATCCAATTTCCACGCCTGCGCCAGTTGCGTGAGAGTTATGGCGCTTTCTCGGTGCGGAGTCTTTGAAATGATCATTTGGGTAAGCATATCAAGTTCCTCGGGCGTGCGCAAGCTTTCCAGCCAACGCAGCACATTGAAAAAGCCTCGTCGGTTCTCGAACGATGTCGCGGGAAATGGAGCTGGCAAATGCTGGAAAGCGAGCGGCTCATTGAGCGAGAGCGTGTACACAAACACGAGACCAGAGAGCGCAGTGAACAGCGTAAGCACTTGTCGCGGGACGAATGCCATGTTGCACAACTCGCACACGCAGCAGGAGGCTGGCCAAATGGCGGTTGACTGTTAAGCGTGTCCCTTCGAAACGAAAGTGCTCGAACAAATAACAGTCGGTAATGAGCGGTCTCCTCCAATACGGCAAATCAACAATATTAACGTTGCTTACGAACACAAACTCTATGGCATCATAAAGCTGTCATCTTCGTCATCACTCGAAAAGAGAATGCGATCATCATCACCAATTGTGTCTGAGGGCTGGAAGCTAAGGCCACTCTCACGGCACACATAGGCTAGTGCGTCTTGGCCAACAGTTTCCAGTAGTGGCCCAAGAAACACATCGCGAACTTGGTGCAGATCGCGGTCAGAGTCCAGAAACACAGCCGCCACGAGAGCTTCAAAAACGTCGGCAAATACCTTTGGCAATGCCAATGGATTGGCCTTGGTCGTCGTCTTTTTGGTTTTAATTCGCACAGTTGCATGTGAATGCGTTCGGGAGGATGGAAGAGCCATCAGCTGGGAATACGACGAGTTTGTGCCTGCTCCATGGTAGCGACGTTCTATATTGTCGATTCCTTTCATGGTTTCCTTATCCATGCGCATGGCGCCTGTGCACATGCACTCGTCAATACCGAACCACCGGAGTACAGTCTTTCCAAGAGCATCGTTTGACACGGTAGCACTCTTCCACTGCGATAGCGATCCAGGTAGCCAATCGCCGTGTGCCAAATACGCATAAGACAGTGTTAAATACTCAATGATGGCATCACCAAGATACTCAAGCCGCTCATAGTCACCTTTCCACACAATACCCTGTTGAGCCGCAAAAGAAGATCCTGACACGCGATCTTCGTGTAGCATTAAGCGCCCGACCGATGGATGCGTAATTGCTTCCAATAAGAAGCGTGGGTTGCGAAATGTATACTTGAGTCGATGTTGCAAAGTTGCCAATCGTTGAGGCAAATCTTCCAATTGTGGGCTTGACAGTGTCAACAGTCCCGACTCATTTATTCCGTCGTGTTCGTATAGCTCCTTCGGAAAGCAATCGGGATAAAATGGACTGGCGAAAGTGAACGGATCCTCGAGTACACTGACTCCGATCCATTTAAGGAAATATCGCGCGCCAGTTTCGCCCTGGCCAACCAAATAAGCGCCACAAATTGCCTCTAGCACGTCGGCGATCCATTTTGATGAGGCGACGACAGGATCTGGTGTTTTTCCCATACACGATGGTTTCCAACACTGAAATGGATGTTGCTCCACCTCAGCTGGATACAAAATGTAGTGATGTAATCCGACTGCCAACGCAAACTGATTCAAGCGGTCATTTCGAATAATGTCTCGTCGCAACTGTGTCAATTGTCCTTCCTGAATGATATCTTTGCGATCTTCGTACATGTACCAAGATGTTTCCAACTTCAAAAATGTATCACCCAATATCTCAAGTCGCTCGTACGCTGGCTTTGTAGTTGCATCATCCAAGAGTGTCATGTCAACATCCATTCCAATCTTTGCCATCAGATTTGACATTTGACATTTGCGCTCAAACTCATAGAGCAACGGAATCATTCCCATGGCTTCAAAAAAGCGTGTCTTGTTCATTCGTAAGCGCGTGGTATACTGAGGGATAAGCCAACGTTCGTTAAACTTAAACTTTGCTTGGGCAATGCTCGTTTCATCATTATTTCGCTGCATCACACGTCGAATTAGCGGCACAATTTCGGGTACTTGGATACCGTGAAGCAATGGCTGGTCGACATCTGCATCGCGCAATTGGTCAGGAGTGTGCCATCGACCTAATATCGGTTTTCCAGGTTTGGATTTCTGCTTTTTCCAGGCTTTGTCGTCATTAATGCATTCTTCTGATAGCTCTTTGAATGTTGGACTTGCACTTTCAACATTTCTTATGATATACTTGACATTTTGCCGGTACATCGGAACGCAAATCCAATCATCGTACGGTAATTCTGCGGGAAGTGGCCACATTGGCTCGAGAAGTGGGGATTCAATAGTGTCTCGAAGAAAATCCCAATCAAGAACAACATTTTCGGTAGATAAGCCTGGCCCACTTGGCACAACGAGGTAACCTTTGTCGTTTTGCTCAGAAAACTCTTGCCATACTTCATCATTCGCAATACTGACCTCACGGAGTGCATCACTCACACCCATGCACGCAAGACGCATAGTGATCAGGTGGAAGTGAAGCGCTTGGTGTAATTGATCTCTTGTAAGTGTTGTTGCTGTAGGATATTTCTGTAAAGTAATCGGACGCAAGTCAGGGGCCATCACATCGCTTGTCGCAAAATCATACCGCCACCCTGTGTTTGTGTTGCCCGTGTACAATGCGTCGCTTGCAAGAATGGCAAGATTCATGCCACTCAAGCCATACAAATACATTGTAACGGAACCTGTTTCGTCCTGTGCCAAGCTTCTGACAGGGCGTAGACTGAGTTCCGCAGCGCTCACAGGTGGCAGATCATAAGAATTTTGGGTGGACATGTCTTCAAGCTGCTGCGGCAGCTTACTTGATGCTTCATCATCGATCAACACTCTCTCCCGCTCTGTCTTGGACGTTTTCATATTCGTTGCATTTGATATACTCTTAGATGCAGTGTCGTCTTCATCACGATGAATTGATTTGCTGTCATCTTCAATCAACATGGACCGAAAATGGCGATCGAGGAATCCTCTTTTCAAAAGCTCCTGGCATGCTTTGAAGGACACAATGCTCTTGGCTTCTGTGACTGACCCAACTTTCGGACTTGTGAATCGCTTTTTTATCTTCAGACAGTCTGGTAGTTTCAAGTGCGCAGTATATTGAAATCTTGAATCAGCCTCTTCCACATTTGAGTTTTCTAGTGTTTCGCTCACATTATCATCCACTAGTTCACTCTGCTGTCTCGACAACGCATCTGCTTTGCAATCATCGATCTTATCATCCAGTCTTGCATTATACTTGAGTTTTTTCTTTTTCCACTGTTTTGTTGCCGCAGACATTCCCGACAGGACTGGGTGCCGCTTCACGTCATATTGAGGCCGGAGATCATAAGTATCGAGACCAGGCAGCGAATCACAAAAATTGCTCAAGCATTTGACACTATTTGCCAAGTTTAACACCGCCCCTGTATCAGGATTAACGATCTCATTTTCGTTTTCATTCGACTCAGCAGTTTTCTGAATAACTGGCTTGGCAACAATTTCAGTTTCAAGGGAAAGTGTAGGTCCAACCTTTGGATCATCCAAGTTTACGGTTGACATATCGATCGCGTGTGACTGTTGTTGTCTACTTGTTGAACCTGTTGGACCAACATCAACTTGCGCAAGCTCATCCATTTTAATTTTGAGCGCTTCAAATTTCTTGATATCAGCATTTGCATTTGGAAGCAGATATTTGACGACACCGCTCAGAGGACTAGCTCGCTTAGTAAATGCAAGCAATTTGTCAGGCTCAGTAAGTTCGTCCATTATCACCACAAGATCGCACAATGGTGGGGTCATTCGTTGTTTTTGAGAAGTAGTTGCAATTGATGTGGTGACAACAAGATTTGTCTCTGACTTCGTAAACATTGTCATGATTCGAACATAGGACGAATAATGCAACGCCTTTGCCACGCGCGCGTTGCTATTACCCAGCATGCAGCAGCAAGGAGGCACGCCTAAAGGTTCGAGACACGCGGTCAAATACTCAGCAACAACTCGGGAATGACAACGACGCTCAACAAAGATCCAAGAGCGAAGTTGCTTACGTGACTCCTCCGTTGGGGTATTAGCGAATCGACTGCAAACAATTTTGGCTGTTTGCAATAGTCGAGGTGATGCTTTGGTAACTCCAACTTGATTAGATTGCTTGCTTAGCCAACGGATCACTTTGATGATCGGTTTCAGTTTCTCCTGTAACGATTCGTCAAGGTCAGTTGGTTGCTTTGCCAGCACAGATGCCAGTGTATAATCTGCAGTGGTATCATCACTGAGCTCATTGTCAATCGGCACGTCGTTCTCGTCTGACTTTTGGCGGGACTGTCGCTGTCGACGTGCATTTATATTATCCGTGTCATCCATGATACAAGCTTGCAGATGCGTCTGCAATTCCATCTCCACAAATTTCAATAAACACCAACGGCCCAAATGATTCTCCACTATTTCAGCATCTTGAATGAAGCGGTTCACTTTATCTTGTTTCTTGCGTTCGTCATAGATCGCTGCCGAATTCCCCATTTCCAACTCTGTTCGAAACACTCGAACCAAATCAATCTTCTTCGCATTCGCACCAAGCAGGAAGTCCCGCACACTCACGGTATCGCTAGATTGAGAGGAGGCTTCCTCAAACGTTTCGTACATCAGTGGAGCAATTTGAGGCACAGGAGCATTTAACCCATTGAGCGCAGGAACGATTGTGAGAATCCGAATATGCGCCGCTAGTCTTGACTTGTAATCCAACTTGGACCCTGGCAAATTGGTCGTCGCAAAGATCCGTAGCCCCTTTGAACTCGCTTCAATCGCATCAAACAATGTGTTGAAAAACGAAGGCGCACTGCTCTGCACTTGATCCGAGCCTTCGACCACAAGAAAACCCACGTCCGAGATCGCAAGAACGCGGGCGCGTAACAAGTTCTGCAACGCAGTGGGCGACAGCACAGCCAGCTTCACACCATCGTCAATCCATTGCGTTGCATCCACATCACCACTTCTATCCAGAGATACATGATTATCTATGCACCAGAGCATCATGCCACATGATCGGGCCAGTTCCTGCTGCAAAGATCGTCGTTCCCGCTCGGAAGATGCAACGGCAATCGCCAGAGATCGACCTTGCGCTTCATTCCCACAGCTGCTAACGGCGTGGTCTCGCAGCAGCGCGGCAGCCATGTAGGTCTTGCCCACGGCCTGCGTGCAGCTCACGAGCACGCTCTGGTGGCTCGCCACGGCCACGATCTCGCGCTGGTGGGCCCACAGCGCCATGCTCCTTCCCCTCGCTCTACTCCCCGACGTTCGAAATGAGTGATGGTCATCTGGCGAAACCCTGTATCGTACCTATCCGATTATGTACGAGTAGGTTGGAAATGTACCTTTTTCCCTTTCTGTAAGAGAATATCAATATACCGGTTTGATACCGTTTATGCTTCAACCCTCCGGATGTCGATCAAAAATCGGCGACATGTCCAGCATGTGCCAGTCATCAGTCAGCTGGGAATCTCACGCAGGTGGGGGCTCACGGGGATGATCTTCCCAGCTGAAAGCTCCTGCCTGCTGCTGTGAAAGCGAATCTTGCATTGACACCTGTGCCCAGCCAGCGTGAAAGCCGTGAGTTTAGTCGAGGGGGAAGAAAGGCACGCGAGCTCGTGAGTGAGTCTGTCTCCGTTGTCGTGCGGTCGTTTTCTGCGCACTGATCTGCGGAGCTTCTGGACCAGCAGTTGGTCCACCAGATGGGGGGCATCCATCAGCATCCCATTCTGAGTTGAATGCAGCAGCAACCGACGTATCGCAGGCAGGCAGGCAGGAACGCCCGAGCCAAAATAGCTCAGCCAGCCTCCGAAACGGAATCAGACGCATGTACACACAACCAGTCCGCGCCCTGGATCCTATGTAATGCTCCTGTACTATGGCCGTCAAACTCAAGACTTGCACATCGACATGGATAAACGCAGTGTAGCAGCCCTCATCTCGCCCCTCCTCTTCAAGCCGCCCTGTTACTGACAAAAGAGGGGGGAGAGCGAGTGCGACCCTAAAAACCTCGCGTGGGTCACTAAAAAACCAATTCCAGGAGAGAAAAACCTCGCCGCCCTGGTCGCGCGCTGAAGAAACCCAACCATAACGCGCTCTCTGCAGCCAGGGGGACGAGCGACGCCGGCGTCCGTGCAGGTGAGCCAAGACGCTGCACATGCAGCCCCACGGGGGACGCGGCTACAATGGGAGACTGGTGCTTACGTTGGATGTGCTGCTGTTGCTACTGTTTGCTGCGGAACAGTGCTATTGCGGAAGAAAGAACAGCCGCAAGCGCAATCAATTGCTGTGAGGGGGAGTGCGATCGTGTTGATTCGTCCTTGAACAGAGAAGGATTCTCCAGCGATCTACCGACAACGGACCCTGCAGAGCGAGCGTATTGACTGCTTTGTAGCGTTAGCAGAAGAGAGACAGGTGAGCAGCTACGCTGGGCTTTGTGCATTCATGTATGCCTGCCTGCCTTCCACGCCATGATTCGTGGGTTCAGTTTTGCCGAACGGGATGCTCATCTTTGTTGTGCCGTCTACAGTCTCAGATCAAACTGGGCACCTTTCCATCTATCAGAGATCTATCAGATTGCAATAGAAGCCATGTCGAGCCCTGCACCCAAGAAGGGCATGCTGCCGCCGACCATGCCCGTGTCCATCAAGAGGGAAAACGACAAGCCTGGTGGCGGCCTGCCGACAGGCAATAGTATCCCCCGCAAAGACAGCATTGGCTGGGGTGCTGACGATTTCCTAGGCATGATCTCCCACACACCGCCGGCGTTTTCGCCTGGCAGTTTGACCATGCCCATGACCAAACGGGGCCGCAGCGGCAGCATCTCCAGCCGGCTGCTGAGTGCGTCGGAGCTGGAAGAGCGAGGTCTGATCGATCGCCAGCAAAAGGGCGTCGTCAAGGTGAGACGATAGTCGTATTTCGCATTGGAATGCGCGCGATTTGATCAGCAGCTTACGGCTCTTGTGCTTCGTAGGATCTTATTATCAGTGGTGATGAAGCGCTGCAAAAGGCGTTAGAGAAGTTCGATGCCGGTGACCCATCTTCTCTGGAAGCCATGCTGGACAGCGGAGCGCTGAATCGCAAGTCGTCGATTGATCTGCTGGATGATCTGGATCTGGGCTTCTTGAACGTCGGATCTCTTGGCGACACCCCCAAGGACGAGGTTCGTAAATATCTGGGATCGTAGTACTCGGTTCGAGTTGCTGATGCTTTCGTTGATAATTAGTTCTCGTCGTCGGCGCGTAGTCAGTCGCTTGATGAATGGGACGAATTGGGCTTCGATTCGCCTTTCTCCGAAGTCTCTGCGCGCGATATTCTGGATGGCGAATTCTA
The DNA here is from genome assembly GCA_023337935.1 of Elongisporangium anandrum. Classification (NCBI taxonomy): domain Eukaryota; phylum Oomycota; class Peronosporomycetes; order Pythiales; family Pythiaceae; genus Elongisporangium; species Elongisporangium anandrum. Next base: position 24,836 of record JAADXR010000273.1, read on the forward strand.
CAGCTCGTCTCTGGGCACGTCGCTGCCCAACTCGCTGCCGTCCATGGGACTCGGCATCACGCCGCCGGCCACCTTCAGCTTTGGTGAAGATTTCCTGGAAAACCAGGTGAAATCGGAGGTCGGGCTCAAGATCGAGGTCAAGGCACCCGCCAGTGGCTCGGCCAGCGGCAACGCCTCGACCCCGTCGTCGGGCTCGTCCTCCAGCATGTCAACATCGCGTCCGATTGGTATCCCTGGCGCATCGTCCTCTGGCGCTGGGGCATCGCGTACGTTTGGCTTGGATGCCAACAAGGACAAGACTGGCCAGAAGCAAAATTTTGTGGGTGCCTACTCACCTGATTCTCGGCGAAAGCGCATTGAAAAGTTCCTGGACAAGCGTCAGAAGCGCGTGTGGCGCAAGGAAGTCAAGTACGACGTGCGAAAGAACTTTGCCGACTCGCGATTGCGCGTCAAGGGCCGATTTGTGAAGAAGGAGGACGAGCAATTACTGCGCGAGCTGCTCAGTTTCACGTAATTGCGCGGCATGGCGACGTGGAGAGAGCACAAGAATTGCTTGCAGACCCGCTGCGTTGCGGCAGCAGAGTACCGACGAAGACAAGAAAGAGCTTCCGAAGCCAGACAAGTACAAGCTTTCAGGGCCTTGGTACTGCCTGCCCCGAGCGGACAAGAGCAGACGAAGGAGGAAGAGATGGGCGAAAAAAGTTAGATTATAACTATGTATTCCGGCCGGCGTGTCGAGAGAGTTGAGAAGAAAGGTGAGCGCGTCAGTGTCGAAGTTGTGATAGACAAATGGGGGACAGAGTGGAGAAAGACAGAGAGATTGATTAACAAGACGACACTGGCGTTCATGCATTTCGATCGTGTGCTTGTATGTATACTCATCGGTTAAATATGGCTATGGGTCTGCGTTTCTCAGGCTTGCTAGAGCAACTCATGCAGTTCGATGGTCTTGAGCAGCACCACTCGGTTCTCTGCGAGCGTCTCCATGGGCTTGAAGACGCCCTTGCGGCGGTTCAGGTGCATTACGCGGCAGTACGGCACGCGCTTGCCGCCCACGACCACACCCGAGTGGTCGGATCGCGAGTAGTGCGCCGGGATCTGCACAGGCGGCGGACAGTACTTGACTGGCTTGAGCGCGTTCACGAATCGCTTTAGCGCCGACGTTTTCTGCTTGTTGGTAGAAGAAGGGAGCTCCTTCGATGGAGAAGTCGCTGGTGCAGGAAGCGCCAGGTTGGCGACCTGACGAGCCACGAGCCGCTTGCGACTGTGGAGCGAGATCTTGCGCAGCCAGGAGGACGCCTTGCGGTCCATTTTGAGCTGTAGTGGTTCTCTGCTGCTGGCGGCGGAAGCGGCACTGAGGTCGGAAGATATCATCGCTGTAGTCGAGAGTCGGTTTTGTCTCGAGAGCCGCAGTGCGCGATCTGTGGAAGAATGGATTGTGCCGCGGATGTTTCCATCTTTCTCCAGAGTGTTGGTGATGGGGCCATGAATGTTGGTCAATCAAGTTGCCAATCAGAGCGTTCCAGCACGGTTCCGGGCGGTGCCACAGGCGATGCGGAAGGAGGCCATCCATCCATGCGTCGCAACTGTATCACTGGTACTGATGCAGTGTCTCCGCCGCCTTGAAAGGAAAATGAGGCAGTGCCAGAATGGCTTGAGAAAGAAAGACGATGGGGATATGGCACAAACATTGGACGCAGTTGTCATTTCGAAAACGAGAGAGATACGTAGACAGGCTGTCTACTGCTATTTACTTCACACAAGAGCTCTAGTTGCGGCGGCGACGACGCACGTTGCACTTGGACGAGCCGTCCGACGAAGTGGTCGTGGCCGTTGTGGTCGTCGTGGTCGTGGCATCCGTCTCTGCCGAGGCGGCCGAGGACGCAGTGGTCGAGGTCGTGTCCTCAGCCTCAGCGGCCGTCGAGGCAGAAGCCGAGTCCGTGGTCGTGGTGTCATCGGTCTCCTCCGAAGCAGCCGAGGACGCCGTCGTGGAGGTAGTCGTGGTGGTCTCATCCGCCGCCGAGGAGGCCGCAGTCGACTCTTCCGTTGCCGAAGCCGCCGACGAAGTCGTGGTCGTCTCCTCAGTGGCCGAAGCCGACGAAGAAGCAGTGGCCGACGAAGCCGCGGTCGATTCCTCAGCGGTCGAGGCAGCCGACGAGGTCGTGGTGGTCGAGACGCTGGCCGAGCCGCTGCCGCCCGTGACGATGATGTCGGCGCACGTTGGGTACGTCTGGTTGGCCGTGTCCGAGTGCCAGTAGAACTGCAGAGCGCAGTCGCCGGCCTCGTCGCAGCCGGTCACGGTCGAGGGCATGGTGGCCGTGAGCGAGAAGGTGCCGCCAGACTCGGCGAAGTCGTCGTAGTTGGCGATGGTCGTGTCCTTGATGTACGTGATGGTGCCGGTCGAGTCGGTCTCGGGCTTGACCACGCTCAGGTTCATGTAGCCCGGGTGCGGCGCCTGGATGTAGTAGGTCACCGTGAACTCCTCGCCAGCCACGAGGGTCGTGACGTTGTTGGTCGACTCGTAGATCATGCCACGGCAGCCGTTGTAGAGCTTCCAGGTCGCGCCCTCGGGGAAGTCGGACTGCGAGCGACCGGCCAGGTTCTCAATGGGGGCCCATAGGAGCTCGCTGTCGCCCGCGTTGGTCAGCGCGCCCGAGTTCTCGCGGAACCAGGTCGTGACCGGGCGGTAGTCCGGGGTCAGCATTTGGCCGTGGGCGCTGACCTGGGCGGTCATGACGGCGGCAGCCAGGACGGACGCAAAGACGCAGGGCTTCATGGTGAGATAGGGAGGAGTAGTGGAGTGCTCGACTGCGATCCGATTGAGGAATGAGTGAGCGTGAGGCAGAGCAGAGTAATGGGAACGTAGCTGCTGGAGGGACGAAAGGATAGACCTTGCATCCCATGCCGAGTCGGTGAAGCCACATGGTCTGGCGACAAACGGACAAAGCGGGGGAGAGACGAGCCAGCTGAGACGAGTTAGTCGTAAGCATGTCAAAAATTACACATGCATCGACAACGATTTAGGTAATGCATTATGACGGTTTCGGTGGGAGATGTTTCTGTCGTATGCAACTCAAAGGTGATAAATACCCTTGTTTTACTGCGTTTGGGACAGGTTTTAACATTATGCCTTCAATGAATTGGTATGATTTGATCGTTGAGATGCCAATCCTATCCTGCCGTGCAAACGGCTGGTTTCCGTGAACGTTCGCAGGGAGCACGGCGCCACGTGGGGCTCCGACTGGATCAGTCAATGAGCTGATGCAACGTAAAGGAAGAGAGACAATGGAGACAGAGAGGTGCATTTGGTGGGTGGTTCACATAGAAGCGGAGTTAATCATACTAAGGATCTAACGCCGTCACGCGAAAAGACAAAACTTAGTTGCGGCGACGACGACGGACGTTGCACTTGGAGTCCGAGCCGGACTCGGTAGCCGTAGGGGCAGCCGTGGTGGCCGCGGGCGTGGTGGTTTCGTCAGCAGTGGAGGCGGCGGTGGAGTATTCGTCCGTGGTCGAGGCGGCCGTAGAGGCGTACTCATCGTCCGTGGTAGAGGCGGAGGCTTCAGCAGCCGTAGAGGCTTCCGAGGCAGCGGTCGAGGCGTACTCATCCGTGGTGGAGGCCGAGGCTTCAGCTGCCGTGGAGGCTTCCGAGGCAGCGGACGAAGCGTACTCATCCGTGGTGGAAGCCGAGGCTTCCGAGGCAGCAGACGAAGCGTACTCGTCCGTAGCGGAGGCAGAGGCTTCCGAGGCAGAAGCTTCTTCCGTGGTGGAGGCAGCCGAGGCCGATTCGGAAGCAGCGGCCGAGGTAACAGTCGTGGTGCTGGCGCCACTGCCCGAGACGATGATGTCAGCGCACGTCGGGTACGTCTGGTTGGCGATGTCCGAGTGCCAGTAGAACTGCAGAGCGCAGTCGCCAGCGGCGTCACAGCCAGTCACGGTCGAGGGCATCTTGACCGAGATAGTGAAGGTGCCGCCGTTCTGGGCGAAGCTGTCGTAGTTGGCGATGCTCACGTCGCGCACGTACGTGATCTTGCCGGACGTGGTCTCGGGCTTGACGATGCTCAGGTTCATGTAACCTGGGTGGGGGGCCTGGATGTAGTACTCCAGGTCGAACTCAGCGCCGGGGGCAAGGGTCGTGACGGTGTTGCCCTTCTCGTAGACAAAGCCACGGCAGCCGTTGTACAGGTTGAAGCTGGCAGCCGCCGGCATGTCGGCCTGCGTGCGGCCGGCCAGGTTCTCAACGGGAGCCCACTGCAGCTCGCTGTCGCCGGCGTTCTTGAGCGCACCAGAGTCGGCACGGTAGGTCGTGGTCACCGGGCGGGGCTCCGGCTTGAGCATCTGACCGTGGGCCGAGACCTGGGCGGCCAGAACGGCGGCGGCAAAGGCAGTGGAGTACACAGCTGTCTTCATTGTGGATCTGTGCTGAAGGCGGAGGAATGAGGAATGATGTGGAGAGCGGAGAGGTGAGGTTGCCAGCGCTATGCTGTGTCATGTTGACCCAGAGGTTACTGGTAGCGTGACACCAGATGGTGAGACGAAGGAACGCTTTGGTGCTGCGGAACCACATGGAGCCATGCCTGCTGGTTTCAGAGAGCGGATTTAGCAGAGCGCTTTAGGCAAGTTTGTATGGGGTTGCGTAAAAACCGGTTGGGAGAGTGGCACAGGCGAGGGGAAAAGTGGGCGACAGATGCTGCTCAAGCGCCAATGTGGCGGGTGTTGGGTGGCATCATGTTGAGCAGATTAATGATATGTGGAGGCTTCTGCCTTAGACAAACAATATACAGTGGCTGTTGTCAGCTCTTGATGCAGCGTCAATATGAATAAGTACTATTTTAATGGTGACACACTTATTAAAATAGTGAGTTCTGTTCTTCACAGAGCTGTGAACGGCGATTTGATGTCATTGTCAGATCCAAGACGAGTGGACGATGAACTGCTGTCATGAACGCTGTGCTTTCACACCTGCTGGTCAAACAGACGTTTCTGAGGTATGACAATTAATGTGGGACACCCTAAATTATGGATTTCATACAAATCACACTCCAGTTTTGACACTATATATTCCACCTACCGTGTTTTAGATATTTGCCGATACGTAAGGTGGTCCACTTCACCCGTGGTGCTGAAGCGACTGAGAAGCAACGCCCGACGAGGGCTACGGATCGGACGCAAAGTGACTTCAACTCGCGAAAGTGGAGGACTTGAAGCCCTCATTGATCGCAACTCGTGGTGGCGACAGCTTTGGTTTCTTCAGGGCGACGACCTGCACTCCGCCGTAACGCCGCAACAGAAGATACGGCTGCAAGGCCGATGTGACCAGAAAACCCTGCCATAACACGGAAGACCATCTCCAACACGCAGAGATATACACTCACAGCGAACCATTTGGGCTTGCTATACCGATTGCAAAGATATTAATACTGGAGTAGTTTACCTCATAGGAGCTCGCTTGACCACTTCGCGTTCCTTGGTCTCCTAAAGGTCCTTACTCGTGGGATGTTCACGACACGGAAGAAGTGGAGAATGAAGCCTCCCTTCCACCCACAGGATCCAGCCAGCACCCAACATCCCGTCTTCTCAGACCCCCACGAGACGATTTATGGACCTCGCGCCGACCTCCAGAACGGCTTTCACGTGAGATCTGATGTCTGTCTTCTCCTGAATGCACAGAAGGATGTGCTCCGTCTGAACCCAACCTAATGCAGTGACCGATAAGACCAGCATCACGTACAGTACACAATGAAACGCCAATGCAGATCGAACGTTATTCTCGCGAGTTCACCAGTCAGTCCATCTCTTCCTCTCTCTCTCACCACGATGAGCTCTTCTCGTTCTTCTGATCGCCTGCATGCACCAACGACCAAGTGCATACGAGCGAAAGTACGCTTCACCGCAAAGCTGCGTAAGTACAGTACCTCTGTAGTCGTTGGATCCCCTTCTGAATGCATGCAAACTGGAGAAAAAGAAGTCTTAGATCTCGTTCACCGCTCGCTGGAGGTCCATCCGTCGGAAGCCTGCATGCAGTCAGCCTACACCTAGGTATGTACTGTAGACGTGCATGCAAATCGAAGCCCGCTGCATGGATGGGCGGCGCAGTCAGATCAGCCAGCCAACAGTTTGAAGCCAAGCTTGAAGCTGATTGCCGTGTTCGAATACTTTTGACTCGTGGCTGTTTTCTGCTTGCGTGTTTTTAATTTTTTTCAAAGCACTGGAATGGGCCAACGTGGCAGAAACCCGCCACCACTTTATTCATCCCACCAAATGACTTGATCTTTGAATGCACGTCATGAATACGCGGTCAATACTTTTGGGGACAGTAAGCGTGCGGTACGATTGGCTCTGTGACGTTGTTGTGGGTTCCGAGAGCTACTGTGGGCCCATCACCTTTCTCCATCCACAAGGACTCGGTCACGCGCGTCTCCCAATTGGATGGCCGAGTGCACGTAGAGATGCGTTTTCCCATTCCCTCTGCTGTGCCGTTCTTCGCCCCATCACCAGCCAGTCAGTCAGACAGATCGAGACCAGTGGCTGACCAAAAGCCTCACTCTTCAATTCGACAAACGAGGACAAGAGGACGCGTGGAACCATGCAGTCGCCTGGCAAGAACGACAAGCTGATCCAGGAGCAGGAGGATACGCTGGAAGATGGCATCCCCGGGGAGATCTGGGCCGACATCAAGAAGAACGAGACGTTCATCTACGCCGGCCTCATGTTCTGCAACGGCTCGGTGCTCTGGGCCTACTACTCGTGTCTCTCGGCGCAGGACTTCTACACGGAGAAGTTCAGCAACTCGGGCCTGGACTTCTCGTTCCTCACGACGCTCGTGACCTCGTGGCCCATGGTCGGCGGCGTGCTGCTGCAAATGGTCACTGGCCTGGACAAATCGCTCAGCCAGTCGTTCCGCGTGCACGCAGGCTACTCGATCTTCGTGCTCATGGCCAGCCTCATCATGATCTTCTCGGGCATCAGCTTCTCCAGCGAGAAGACCGGCGGCACGCTCGTCTTGGTCTGCTTTGGCGTCATTGGTTTTGGCAACTCGCTCGCCGAAGCCACGTTCTACCACCTCGCAGCACTCTTCCCCGTGCCCAAGTTCAGCAACGCCGTGCAGATCGGCAACGTCTGCGCCGGTATCTTCAACATCACGGCCAACACGATCATCCGCCTCGCTGTGGGCGGCATTCACGCTACGGGCAGCTCGACCAAGACGAGTTTTTACTTGTTCTTCAGCCTGCTCATCATCGTGCTTTTCTGCGCCTTCTACGTCTACCGCAAGATGATCAGCCTGCCGTGCATCCGCTTCCTGCTGGAGCGCAACGACAAGGCCACGGCCGAACGCTCGCACGACTCTGCTGGCCAACGCCTGAGCCACATCTACGACGTCTTCAAGGTCATTTGGGTTCCTGCTATCGCGCAGTTCCTGATCTTCTTCGTGTCGCTCTCGGTCTTCCCGGGCTTTGGTTGCTCTGCTTGGAAGAACTACTCGGGTGCGCCGTACAGCGAGGAAGCGCATCCGACCACGGCGATCTGGTACTGCTCCCCCGGCATCATTGGCAGCTACAACTACGGTGACTTCTTTGGCCGTATCATCTGCACGGCCGCGGTGTACAAGATTTTCACGATGAACCTGTCGCTGGGACTCACGATCCTGCGCTTCGCGTACATTCCGCTGCTGCTCATGGGCGTGGCTGGTACGTCGGTCTACTCCTTCGGCTACAACAGCACCGTGTGGTCGCTCGTGTACAACGTGATCCTGAACTTCACCATTGGTCTCTCGAACGGTCTGCTCTCGACTGTGACCATGGGCGTGGCCCCACGCATGCTGCAGCCAAGCGACCGCGAGACTGGCGGCGCCATCATGGTTTTCTTCCTGTTCCTTGGTATCGCCACGGGCTCCACCTTCGGCTTCCTGGTAAGCGACAATGGCTGGTTTGGCCTTTAAGAGCGCAGCTCCTGTGCTGCAGGATGAAAGAATGCCTACATAACCACTTGAAAACAACCTTTTCAGACTATGTGACCGTATTTCTCTCTTTGCATGCGACTGCATGTCTCCATACGTATCATCACGATGTACAGAATACTGAACTGGGATCAAGCAAAATGCAGCAGGTCAATCCGACATCACGAGAGGGACTGCTTCCTTTCTAATTTCCTATTTTGCCTATATTGTCTCGAAAATACCCTCTGTCACTCTCTCGAGGTAGCGTCACTATTTAAATCGAATGTTGCACGAAGGTTGCTGGCCGCCCTCCGGATTTCCGTGACCACTCAAGTCTCGAGGCCACCGACTCAAAGCGATCAGCAGCATGTTCCAGCTCCGTCGCCTCATGGGCTCCATGCGCCTCTCGGGCGGCAACGTGACCGCCATCCCCCGCCGCGGCATCGAGGAGTTCTTCCCCGTGCAGACCTCGGCTGGCGAAGGCGCCAAGGCTGGCAGCCTGACCAAGGTGCCGGCCAACGTGGGCAACAAGCCCGTGGTCGTGGGCGGCGACTGGAAGGCCTGGATGCTGCGCGAGAAGAGCACGGACGACCTGCACAAGCTCTGGTACGTGCTGCTCAAGGAGCGCAACGCGCTTCTCACGGAGCGCCAGCACTGCCGCTCCAAGAACCTCATGATGCCCAACCCGACGCGACGAGTCAAGGTAAGAAGACCACTGGGGCTTCTAGATGCGAAACGCAGGTATTGACAGCGCTCTGTATATGACTCCTTTAGGTCAAGAAGTCCATGGCGCGCGTCAAGCTCGTGCTGCACGAGCGCAGTCAGATTTACCAGGAGAATCTGGCCAAGAAGCAGGAACAGGCTGCTCCGGAAGTCTCGGCCGAATAGATTTTATAACCCCAACGCGCAATATAGTACACAGCAAGAATCCCAATCGTCTTGCGGGCTCTCTTTGGCGCTTGGTGGTCGAGCAGGATTCGCGTCTTCTCGTCAATCAGCTGCGTTTGTCCACGCTCGTCTTCGCTCTTTGAACTCTTGCAATGGATAGGAATCAAGCGCACACAGCTTACACACGGAACCTCCATGTGCTTAACAGTAATCTCTCAGTAGCTCGGAATCGTACAACGACGTGATCTCTTGTGGCCACCACCATAACGTGGAAATTGATTGGCATCAATGTGTCCACACAGCGTCTACAGTGTCTGTTCAGCCTATTGACCAACCAGCCATGCCATTAGAGCACTCACAGATCATTTGATAGCACTTCGACGCTGTGATGTGTAGCAGCGATCTCGTTGCATGATGCGCATGAATACTAGCACAAATACTGCAAACTCTGGGTACTACGGACGAACCATTCATGTGCACCAGCAGATGACCGAGCGGGCGATCGCTCGGCCTTGTACGCAGCTACAATACGTACCGATGCAGCAAAGCATTCGTCGTTCCTGTCACTTATCGATGTGCAGTCTGACATGCGTCAATTCGAGTTGAACTTGCCTTCACTTGATTGTCGCTCTCCACTTGATTAGTCCAGTGACCAACCACCTCAGTCCGCCCTCTTGACAGCCTTGGAGCTTGCGCAGTCACATGCCATCGAGTCTGTGCCGCCACATCGACGGCCTCTCTCCTCGCAGCCAACCTTCCTCCCTCAGCTTCCAGGCTCCAAGCCAGTACAGGATCCAGGCGCATTCAATACTGGATCTGGAGCCGCATGAAGCTGGAACGCATCCACTCGACATCACGACGCGGATTCTCGACTGGAAGCGTGAACTAGATGAAATGCGCAATCCCCAACTGCAACATGCCCAGAGGTGACGTCACGCCCTTGCATGAGCGCATTGGTCCAGCCAATAAACCAGAAAGGCCCTGCTTCAAATCCAGACGCAAGTGGATGGCATGGATTGAGGGCCACTCCGCCAGCTTCAAAGCGTCTGGGTGGTTCTCTGACCTCAATGTGCACGGACCTGCTGGCTCCAAGTATGCGCCACGCCAGCCTGATCCAGGCCAGAGAGAGGCACTGCCTAGCGCCCGCGCACCACAAACTCCTTCCACTACTTCCTTCGCTGTTCCTTTTTCCCTTCCCTTCTATTCGCTCCTTGAGCTCTCCCCATCACACCCACAGACATCCTGCATGCACTACGAGCACTCCGTCACGCGTACACAGTCAGCCCCGTGCGCTGCGAGCCAACCAGAGCACCATGGAGGCCGCATGTCTAGTCCCTCGGGGCTTCCTATCGAGGTGTCGGGCCGGCGTCACTCTCATGCGGGGCCACCAAGCTGTGGCGCCGAGCGTGACGTCATGCGCGTCACCCAATCCAGCACGCGCCAATGGCTCGCGCATGTAGGGTTGCTGTTGGCCCGTCACCTGTCCCATACGTGCCTCCCATACGAAATGTGACAGAGCCAGATTCGCACTTTGAATCTGGCGGTCCTGCGCTCTGATTGGCCCATTAGCGCTTGAACCTTCACCCAGCGCGTCATCTGTACCGGTACAATACCGGTCTGATACACTTTGGATTTGTATGTGGAGCGCGAGCTGCTTGGATTTCACCAAGCGACGGTCCACGTGTTGAACCGCGGTCCCGTCCGCCTGGGGCTTGTGTGCCATCGTTCACTACCCAGCTGGAACGACGATTTGCTTGCAGTTGAAGTAGCCGCCAGTGCGCGCATTGGGGCGGAAGGGAAACCACCACCACTGCTCATTCCCGGATCCGCCGCCGTTTGCGTAAGAAGACCCCGCTAGAAGAACTCATCAAGATGGCCGAACTCAAGAGCCGATCCATGAGCCTGGGCCGCGGCATCGACCTCGACCTGCAGGTGCGTCCGTCTACGGATTCCTCGCGCATCTCTCTTAAGGGTAAGCGCTTGGTGATGGGGATACTGAAGAGCCTTGCTTTGCGTGTTGATAGATGGACGAAGTGATCTCTCTGATCAAGGCCACGAACCTGTTCAACGACGAACTGATCACCAAGGAGGTCGAATGGTTCTACGGCCCGCTGGGCCTGCACGACTTTTACTTCTCGGGCCAGTCGGCGGCCGTGATCGCGCAACACATTCAGAGCCTGATCGCCGCCAAGCTCATGTCCAAGGCCTCTGGCAAGGCTATGGATGTGAAGCTTGAGCAAGAATCCGAAAAGGGCGCGTTCTTCGCGGCCCGCAGCAACGTGCAAGGTGACGCTGTCACCAACACGCGCGTGGCGCAGAAGGAACGTGGACCGACTGAAGTTGAGAACCTTGAACGCCGCATTGAGAAGCAGTACCTGAGCGGCAAGGGCGAAGACATCGGCGATGGTGTCAAGGCTGGCTACCAGCACCTCTCGGCGGAAACTGAAGCTGCCAAGGGACGCACCTACCGCCTTCAGTGCTACCGATCGAGAGGCGTTCTGGACGCGGAGGTCGTGCCGTACCACGTGCGCATGTACTTCATGCAGGAGCCAGTCTACGCTCACCCGAACCCGGCTGAGAACGAAACCGATATCAACGTTGTCGGTGACAAGACTTTCCTCAGCCGTGCTGGTGACCGCCTCAAGGAAGTCTACCAGACGGTCATGAACCAGGCTGTGGGTCAGATGACGCCTGCCTTCCACACTGAGGTCTGGGTTGAGCCTGACACAACCAAGATGGCTCGCCTCACAATTGCCTACAAGATTGGAGCTACGCACAGCTACTTCTCCAGTATTGCTGATGTCTACCGCCAGCATGGCCTCTTCTCGATGCGCAAGTACGCCGAATTCTTCTCGAATGGCATTGTGATTTACACCTTCTACTTGCAAATGCTCGACACGCCGACTCGTGGTGTCGGAACCTTTGAAGAGCGTTTGGATGCTGTTGTGGATGACTCCTCGCTTCACTTCGTGCTGCCGCGCACTTCGCTGACGCCCATGCTCACCGACAACCTGCTCACGCCTCAGCAAATCTCGTACGCGTACTCCGCTTGGAAGTTTACGTTCCATTTCATGCACCGCCTGCCTGAAGCTTACACGGTTGTGGCTGACTCTCTGCGTGAGCGCGATCCTTCGGCATTTGCTCGTCTTGAGCAGCTCCGTTCAACCATGAAGCTGAACACCTACACGGAATCGCAGATCTTGGACCACATTCTTTCGTCGGCGCACATTGTGAAGATCCTGTACGAAGAGTTCAAGGCGCTTCACTCGCCCACGGGCAAGAAACATGTTGACCCGGCCGTGACTCTATCGACGCTGCGCAAATCAATTGTCGCGGAGCAGACCTTGTCCATTTTCACGCTCTTCCACAAATTCAACGTGCACATTCAGAAGACAAACTTCTTCAAGAAGGACAAGGCTGCCCTCGCATTCCGCATGGACGGTGGCTTCCTCTCCAAGACTGAATTTCCGGACGAGCCGTTCGCTGTTATCCTTGTCATTGGCTCAGAGTTCCGCGGTTTCCACGTGCGATTCCTTGATATCGCTCGCGGCGGCATCCGTATGATTCGATCATCGCATGCGCAAGTGTACCTGAACAACGCGTCTTCGCTCTTTGACGAATGCTACGGTCTCGCCTCGACGCAACAGCGCAAGAACAAGGACATTCCTGAAGGTGGATCCAAGGGTGTGATTCTGCTCAACCAGGCCCATCAAGACAAGGCTGACATTGCATTCCGCAAGTACATTGATGCATTGATGGACATCATGCTCATGAAGACGGGTCCTGAAGACATTCTGTTCCTGGGCCCTGATGAGGGCACTGCCCACGTCATGGATTGGGCCAGTGCGTACGCCAAGTCGCGTGGATACTCGTACTGGAAGGCTATTACGACTGGCAAGTCTGCTACTCGTGGTGGTATTCCTCACGACGAATACGGCATGACGACTCACAGTGTGCGTGAGTACGTGGTCGGCATCCAGCGCAAGCTCAACCTTGGTGCAAATGGTGAAATCATTACCAAGGTTCAGACTGGTGGCCCCGACGGTGATCTTGGCTCCAACGAAATCAAAATGAGTCCGCAGGAAAAGACCATTGCTGTGGTCGACGGTTCGGGAGTGCTCTACGACCCCAAGGGTATCCACCGTGAGCAGCTCGTCGCACTTGCGGAGGCTCGCAGCCCCATTTCTGGCTTTGACACCTCGAAGCTGTCCAGTGAAGGTTACTCTGTCCTTGTTGGTAACAACGATTTCAAGCTGCCTAGCGGTGAAGTGGTTGAGAACGGAACTGAGTTCCGCAACCTGTACCACTTGCGTCCGGCATTGACGGCCGACTTCTTCGTCCCTTGCGGTGGTCGCCCTGCTGCAGTGAACCTCAACAACGTCGAACAGTTCATGTACCAGGCGGACGGTCGCACGCTCCGCTTCAAGTACATCGTTGAAGGTGCCAACCTGTTCTTCACGCAGGATGCTCGCTTGCGCCTTGAGAAGGCTGGTGTGATTCTCTTCCGTGATGCCTCGGCCAACAAGGGTGGTGTCACGTCCTCCTCCCTGGAAGTGCTCGCTGCTCTTTCCATGACCGATGCTGAGTTTGCGCAGCACATGCAGGTTGACGCTGCCACGGGTATGAAGCCCACTTTCTACCAGAACTACGTCAAGGAAGTTCAGGAGCGCATCGACCTGAACGCCCGTCGGGAGTTCGAGTGTATCTGGAAGGAGCACGAGCGTACGGGCACGTACTTCTCGATTCTCAGCAACCAGCTCAGTGAACGCATCACGGATCTCAGCGTCAAGATCCAGCACTCGACTCTGTGGACCAACATGAAGCTGCGCGAAAAGATCTTCGCCGATGGTTTCCCTGAAATTCTGCTGCAGGTCATCAACAAGGAAGAGCTTCTGCGCCGACTGCCCGAAAGCTACACGCGCGCTGTGTTTGCGTCGCAGCTCGCCAGTCGCTTCGTGTACACGGTGGGTCTGAGCGCGCCTGAATTCGCCTTTTACGAGTTTGTCGAAGAGCTCATGGCCGGCCAGGCCTAAGAAGATCGCATCGGTGACCTCCTCTTTTACGTGAGAAAACAAAATAAATAAATGTGCATTTGTCTAGATCAACTCACTTGAACTCACATGACTGAAACTTGCAGAAGTCCAGTATTTAGCGTGAACGACCGGTGATTGGAGATGAGAGATAGATATTGAGAGGGTTACCACTGCAAGGAAGAGACACCGAGCGATACGCACGAACGAGTGAGCAGCTGCGCACATTTCGCTTGCGACAAAGATCACTACTGCAACCCTACGGCGTTCGGAATCAGATTTGCATGCCGTGTAAAGAAGAAGGGGAAATAAAAAAAATGCCCCTATTTTAGCCGTAAATAAAAATTCTGCCCCTTTTGTAATATTTCTATGTAAATTACAGAGAGGGGTCGTAAGTTACGAGAAATGGGAAAGTTACGAACAGTACGAACAATACAGTA